>CACVCL010029552.1:0-68111 GCA_902729485.2 Mus minutoides | reverse complement strand
GGTCTTATTGAACACTATGCTAGAAGCTTTAGCTAGTGAAATAAGGCAAAAACCAAAGAAAGGGACATGAGAGATGAAAGAGGTACAGAATGTAGCTGGATATGGTGGTGCACTCATTTAATCCCAGCATTTGTAACATGTGACAGGCAGATCTCTGAGTTTGAGACCAGCCTGGTCTACAGAGTGAGTTCCAGGACAGCCAGGGCTATGGAGAGAGGGGAGGGGGAGGGGGAGAGGGAGAGGGAGAGGGAGAGGGACAGGAAGAGAGAGGGGAGGGGGAGGGGGAGGGGGACGGGGAGAGGGAGAGGGAGAGGGAGAGGGAGAGGGAGAAGGAGAGGGAGAGGAGGAGAAAGAGAGAGAAAAATACACTGCCCTGGGCTGTGGGTACAGCTCTGGGATGGGTTGCTTGTGTAACAGTATCTATAAGACCTTGGGTTCCATCAGCAGTGAGTGAGTCCCTATTTGTAGATGATGTATGTGATTGCCTATGTAGAAAATCCCAAGGAATCTGAAAGAAAAGAAAATGAATAATGAAAAACTAATAAGGAAAGACCTAAGTTTGAGCTCTAAGATACAAAAAGAGAACTAACTCTATAGGTTGTCCTCTGACCTCTACATGTGTGCTATAGTACACATGTGCATACACACACACACAAATAATGTAACAAAAATTTTTTGGTTTGTTTTGTTTTTCAAGACAGGGTTTCTCTGTGTAGCTCTGGCTGTCCTGGAACTCACAGAGAAAAAAATTTTTAAAGAAACAGAGAGTCGCCGGGCAGTGGTGGCGCACGCCTTTAATCCCAGCACTCGGGAGGCAGAGGCAGGCAGATTTCTGAGTTCGAGGCCAGCCTGGTCTACAAAGTGAGTTCCAGGACAGCCAGGGCTACACAGAGAAACCCTGTCTCAAAAAACCAAAAAAATAAAAGGTTGTTGCTATTAGAACTCCAACCAGGATCTTATTGGTATGAACAAGATTATTTTATATTTTATATAGACTGACAAAGGAAGCATAATAAACAATTACAGGAGAAACAAAGTTGGAGGAACTAACAAAACCAGTTTGAAGACCTACAGCAGTGTTGGAGAAACGGTGGACAGAGGGGTGGAGCACAGAGATCCAGCCAGCTGCCTGCTCAGCATGGTACAGATGCCACAGCGAAATGGGAGCGAAGGGACACCCGTGGGGCAAAGATGATGCAAAACCCAACACAGACCGTAGAGCCAAGGTGGCAGCAATCACACTTGGGTGGCTAAGGAGGAGAATCGGGATGTTCTAGAGTAGCCTGGCCTACGCCATGAGACCCTGTATAAGAAATAAATTAAAAATGGGCTGTTAACTTAAGTACAAAATGTAAAGCATAATACTTCAGCGCTAGCACAGAGCATCTCTAGGATTCAGCTCGGGAGCTCATTACGAATCTCCCCATCCATGATGGACCCTTGCTGACATCAACAACTTTTTCTCTGTGAAAGAAAGACTTTGTTAAGGTGGGGGGAGGACGAGCCACAGGCTGGGAGCTAATGTTTCAAACCACCTACCCGACAAAGAAACGAACTCACAGAGCTCCACAGTACAAAACAAGCAGCTCAATTAGACACAAAACCAAGAAACCCAGACACCTCTCTGAAGAGGATATCCAGACAACAAAACAAGTTCTGCACTATCAGTCACCTGGGAAATGCAAATTGGAACCACCGAGACACCAGCAAATGCTACTCCTCTGTATGACTGTAAAATGAACAGCCACCCCTGGAGAGCAGGTGGCAATCCCTAAAGAATTAGAATGCCCCTGCGCAACAAGAGAAAATCCATGCCTAGTACTGGAGACCTACCTAATCAGCAATCTAAGAGGAAAACCCACAACTGTCACTTCAGTAAACCAGCATACTCCCCAACTATCTACATTCTAAATATTTGTCCTTAAACACACAGATAGGTGTAGTCCTGATCCTTTGTTAAGGAAAGTTCTCTTTGCAACAGACATAACCATTACAGAAAACCACAACCAATAAAAATGCCCTGGTGGCACACACCTTTAAGCCCAGCATTTGGGAGGCAGAGGCAGGCAGATTTCTGAGTTCGAGGCCAGCCTGGTCTACAGAGTGAGTTCCAGGACAGCCAGGGCTATACAGAGAAACCCTGTCTCAAAGAAACAAAAACAAAAAAAGCCAAATTATGAAGTCAGTCATGGTGGATTCATCTACAAAACATTCCTGCCCCTAAGGCTCAGGGAACATTGCAGAAGTGAGTTCTAGGATGGCCAGGATTGTTTAGAGACACTAAACAGTCTCTCAAACAAACCAGTTTGTCTCAAACAATCAAACAAAAATATATACGTGTTTTAGGGTTTTATTGCTGAGAAGAGACACTATGACCAAGGAAACTTTTATCCAAACAAAAACATGGTTAGGCCTATCACAGCAATACCCCAGCCCCTGGTACCAACTTCTGTCTTAGGGTTTCCATTGCTATGAAGAGACACCATGACCAAGGACTTTAATTGGGGCTGGCTTACAAGTTCAGCAGTTCATCAAGGCAGGAAGCATGGCAGCATCCAGGCAAGTATGGAATTAAAGAAATCAGGAGAAAACTGCCTTCAGGCAGCTAGGAAGAGGGACCCCAAGCCTGGCCCCCAGTGACATACTTCCTCCAACAAGGCCACACCTCCTAATAGTAACATTCCCTGGGCCAAGCATATTCAAACCACCACAATACATATGGGCTGGAGAGAGTAAGAGCTCAGAGGTTAAGAACACTGGCTCTTCCACAGGTTCTCAGTTTAATTCCCAGCAATTACATATTAGCTCATAGCCATCTATAATGAGATCTGGTGCCCTCTTTCTGGTCTGCAGGCATACACGCAAGCAGAGCAGTGTTTACATAATAAGTAAATCTTTTAAGAATATTTTTTTCTAAAAATAAAATAATAATAATTCAAGTGCCAGGCATAACGTACACTCCTCTAATCCCAGCACTTGGGAGGCAGGAGAGTTGCAACTGTACTTTTGTGAGTTATTCTAGAGAATAAAAAAACGTATATGCAGGCATAAACTAGGCAGTAATGTTAGTTCAAAAGGCCTTATTTGGAGTTAGAAATGAGCCGTCCCCTCTTAAGAGGCAAGTTGTAGGAGGAGCAGCATCAGGGAATGTTATTCTGCAATGAGAAGGAAGGGACTCTTGACAGCCTGGAAGGAAGGAAGGCTTTCCAGAGAATTACACTAAGTGGGAAAAAAATCAGGGATTAGAGAGATAGCTTGGTGGTTAAGAGCCCATGGTGATTTATCACAGCAATAAGAACCCTAACTAAGACAGAAATTGGTACCAGGAGTGGGGTGTTGCTATGGCAGACTTGACCATATTGTCTGGGGAGTGTTGTGGAAGAACTTTTGACTTTGGGCTAGAAAAGCCACTGACTATTCAAAGCTTGGTGAGCTGTTCTGTGGAAGCTCTGAAGATAAGAATGTTGAGAGTAAATCAGATGATGGAGGCCTGGCTTAGGAAGTTTCTAAAGGGAAGCCAGGGTTTCTTTGTGTAGCCCTGTCTGTCCTGGGACTTACTCTATAAACCAGGCTGGCCTTGAACTCAGAACTACATCTGCCTCCTGAGTGCTGGGGTTAAAGGAATGTGCCACCAACTGCCTAGTAACATTTTCTTTCTTTTTTTTTTTAAATGAATTTTAAGATTTATTTGTTTATACGTCTGAGTCCTCTATTTGCACGTATGCCTGCATGACAGAAGAGGGTATCAGATCCCATTGTAGATGGTTGTGAACCACTGTACAGTTACTAGGAATTGAACTCAAGACTTGTGGAACAAGCCGGGCATGGTGGCACACGCCTTTAATCCCAGCACTGGGGAGGCAGAGGCAGAGGCAGAAGGATTTCTGAGTTCGAGGCCACCCTGGTCTACAAAGTGAGTTCCAGGATAGCCAGGGCTACACAGAGAAACCCTGTCTCGAAAAACAAACAACAACAACAACAACAACAACAACAACAACAAAAAGACTTCTGGAACACCATCCAGTCCTCTTAACTACTGAGCCATCTCTCCAGCTCAACATTTTCTTTAAAAAGAAAAGGAAAGTGTTACCACTGCAAGAAGGAATACACAGGACCATTGTGTGTTGTTTCTCAGAACTATATGTAAATCCAGTTTATTTATGTCAAAATAAAAATGTCAATCGAAAATAATCAAATGAAAGCATATGAAGCTAAAGATAATAGTTTTTAAAAAGTAGAAGTCCACAGGACTGGAGATCTGGCTCTGTGATGAAGCACATGTACTGTTTTGCAGAGGTCCTGAGTTTGTTCCCTAGCACCCACTTGGGGCAGCTCACAGTTGCCTCCTGTAACTCCTGCCTTCAGGAAGATCTGATGTCTCTGGCCTCCATGTATACAGTGTACACGTATGTGCACACATAATTAAATATGCACACATCGTTAAAAATAAAATAAGTCTGCTTTTGAAGTTACTAATAAAATTTACTTTTTAAAGTAAAACTTCAGCCAAGACTATCTTTAAGCTGATCAGAAAGAAAATATAAGCAAGATCCAGCATTAACCTGGGTGGTCTGGCCTCCTGAGAGTTCGTTTTACATGTCAGTCTCACTGAGCTGTGAGCTGCCCAGACAGCTGCTGGCAAAATGTAACCCCTTGGTGTATCTGTAAGTGATTAGCATTTACCAGTGGATTGGGTAAAGAGATCATCTTCATCGAGTCAGGTAGATGGAGAAGGGATAAATTCACTGTCTATGTGTAAGTCAAGACATTCATTGTCTGACCTTGGACACTAGAGAGGGGCACATGCCAGGAGAAATAAAGGGGACAATGGGGAATACTTAAGAACTTAGCAGAAACACAGTCATCTAACCCAATCTTCACCCAAATCCACAGGTTTGAGGACAGCTCTGTCCTACTTCTAGACCCCTGAGGAAGTAATTTAGCTTCCCGACACCTCAGTTTCTCGGTTTGTAAAACGGGAGTCTGTCTGTATTGGATATCGTCAGTGCCTCCCCAGTATGCTGCAGACTCCTCCCAGTCCACGCACAACTTTGCCTTCATGCTCACAGGAAGGAGAGATGCAGCACCCAGATGGACCAAGAGGAGCTGTGAACCAGACTCCTAGACTCTCAAGGTCAGGTAGGGTCAGGAAAGCGGTCTCCATGGTCTCCCCCAGGTCGCCAGTAAACCTGAGCTCTCTTTGCTCCTAGTGATGATGCATTTGGTCACACAGTCTCCTCAGTTTCACCTCTGTGGTTTTAATCCCCCATGAGCCCTTCTGTACCCCTTCCATATAATAAGCATAAAGTGTGTGCACCTGAATTCTTGTCACAAGGTTAACTTCTGGGACAAGAGACTTCCCTATGTTCTCACGGTGTGGTTGGAATCTTGGCACTGTTCTGTGGGCAGGCAGAAGGAGCCACAGGTCTGTTTGAGTGGGTATTCAGGGGCTTTTCCACTCACGATGCTTATGTATAGACTTTAAAGTAAAAAGGACTTACACAATAAAACATGGAGGTATGTAACTCAAAGGTGAAGGAAGCCCTGGCTCCTGCCTAGTTTAATGGCTCCCAACAGGCCCATAACTTCCAGCCTCTGATTTTCAAAGACGCCAGCCCAATACACCAAACAGCTAACTGATGTGTTTAGCAGCTCAGAGGCTGAGTGCCACATTCTCTGTCAAGTGAGTAATATGATCCATAACCTGGAGAGAATGATCTAAAAATGAACTCAGCCACATTTGTAGCAAATCCTGGGGAAAATCACATGGAATCAAGAAAAGACGGCGTTTGTCTAAAGAACGCAAAGCCCAAGGGGAGGCTCCCAGGGGTTGGGATTAGAGAGATATGAACAAGAAAACAAATGACAACATCACACCATAACCCACAGAATAAAATACATAGCCATGAGTTCATCCTGAGATACATTAATATTTAGTTAGATAAATTGCTAGAGAAGTGACAGCTCTTCTTTGGGATGGAAATTCAATCAGCCAATGCGGGAGGGTGGAGGGGAGGGAAAATTGACATTAGGCAAATCACAGTGACTGGAAGCAGGAAGGTCTGAGGAGAAAAGCGATTTGCAAAGCCCCCGGTTATCTCTCCCGTGATTGCCGTGATTGCCCGCGGCAGTGGCCAGGGCAGAGGACAGGTAGAAACACGGCACAAAAGCAGCCTCAAGGAGAGCACCTGACCAGGAAGCAAGCCTATCAACACAGAAGTGCGACACCAATGCCTGCCTTGTGGCACAATGCACATCCATAATGCATGTCCAGGATGCAGGTACCCGATGAAGGAGACCCAAGCAGAGGATGTGCAGAATCAATCTCTTCTGTCTAGAGGTATCTGGATCCTAAAGGTACCAAAATGACAAAGGAATGACTGCAAGTGCACAGGAGACCAGAGACAAAAATAACTACATTGCAAAGGTAGACTCTGACATGGACTCTGGTGAAAGAAAAGGATGGTAAGTGAGAAAAATGGTCCAAGGTTTGAGTAGGGATACCACACCAAGGGTCCTTTCCTGGATCTCAACATATTCCTGTCATTTTGTGTGGCTATGAGGCTAACAGAGGAGTATGGTAAAATGCTGTACTGTTCGTCCTACTGCTACTTCATCTTCTTTTTCTTCTCCTCCTCCTCTTCCTCCTCCTCTTCCTCCTCCTCTTCCTCCTCCTCTTCTTCCTCTTCTTCCTCTTTTTTTTTTTAAATGTATGTTTGTTTTTAGTTTTTGGAGACAGGGTTTCTCTGTATAGCCATGGCTATCCTGAAACTCACTCTGTAGACAAGGCTAGCCTCGAACCCAGAGATCCACCTGCCTCTGCCCCCTCCACCCCCCACCCCCAGCCATGGGATTAAAGATGTGCACCACTGGGGGCTGGAGAGATGGCTCAGTGATGAAGAGCATTGACTGCTCTTCCGAAGGTAATAAGTTCAAATCCCAGCAACCACATGATGGCTCACAACCATCTGTAATGAGATCTGACCCCCTCTACTGGGGGGTCAGTGTACTTACATATAATAAATAAATAGATCTTAAAAAAAAAAAGATGTGCACTATTGACCAGCTATTTACTTTCTTTAAAAGATTTATTTATTTATTTATGCGAATGTGTATAATCTGTGTTCAAGTGCCTGTGGAGGCCCAAAGAGGGCATCTGATCACCTGGAGCTGAAGTTACAGGCCTTCATGAACCACCACGTGGGTGCTGGGAATAGAACCAGGTTCCTGCAAAACAGCAAGCAGTCAGTCTCTGAGCCATCTCTGCAGCCCCAGGGATAGAACCCAGGGTCTTGCCCATGTTAGGCAAAGGTTCTACAACTAAGCTACATGTCCAACCTTTCTCTGACTTCTTTTACTACTATTTTTTTCCAAAGTACAAATTTAATAGAAATGAAAAGAGGGAGAAGAGCCAACAGCCATGTCCCAGTTTTCCAGCAGTGTCTCACTGTTTGTGTTGAACGGTGCTTGACACCAGGGCAACAGAGCTCAAAATATTTTGAATGTGGGAGAGAAGAGGTCAGAACTGAAGCATTTTCTCTTTAAGATCATTCCCTGAGCTTTGGAAGAGGCAAACTCATAAAATCCCAGCTGAATAGATAGAGCAGCAAACATGCTGAGGACTCTGGGGCCTGTCATTCACTTAATCAACAGCGTGGGTGACTCCACTGTCCTGGGTCAGGCAGCGTCCCGGGCGTCAGCCAGCATCCCAGAGTCAAACAACGGCAGGCTCTGGTTCACAGGCGGTGATAAGCACATCTGTTGTAACTGCACAACCCATGCCACAGCCTCTCTGCAGCTTGTTCAGATTTGGATCCAGAGCCTGTCCTGCAGCCAGCAGTGTCTCTGGGGCTGTTAGGCATATTCTGAGAACCTCTATTCTAGGCCACATGGCTGGAGCCAGGTGACTCAGGCTTTTTCCACTCACAATTCCTTTAGCTTGGGAAAAAAAAAAAAAACAACAACCCAGAAGTCAGGGGTTGGGTATTGGGGTGTGGAGCTGGATAGCTGGATCAACAGTTAAGATGCTTTTCATGACCTCCAGAACTCCTGCATGCACATAATATAGACTGTATGTACATATATTGCACTCGGGCACACACGTAAAATAAAATTAATATTCCTAAAATTATTTTTAAAACAATCCAAGTCAGGCATGGAGGCACTCAACTTTAATCCCAACACTTGGGAAGCAGAGGCAGGTACATATGAGTTTGAGGCTAGCCTGAGTCCAGCCAAGGCTACATAGTAAAACACTACATCAAGATAGATAGATAGATCAGCCGGGCGTGGTGGCACACGCCTTTAATCCCAGCACTTGGGAGGCAGAGGCAGGTAGATTTCTGAGTTCGAGGCCAGCCTGATCTACAAAGTGAGTTCCAGGACAGCCAAGGCTATACAGAGAAACCCTGTCTCGAAAAACCAAAAAAAAAAAAAATTAGATAGATAGATAGATAGATAGATAGATAGATAGATAGATAGAGAAGATAGATAGAAGATAGATAGACAGACAGTCTGGAAAGATAGGCCTGCTTTGAAGTTCTCCTGCAGAGAGCATTTAACTCCCCAAAATACCCATCAGGAAGCAGTTCCAAGACAAGAAGGGCAGCCACATTTGTCCCTGCCCTTTACACAGTCATCAAGCTGTTTGAGGCCAGAAGAGAAATAAATATTGACAAAAGGAGAAATAGCCTGCTGGAAGGGACTGAATCCTCTTAAAGGGTGTCCCAGGAGAACCCAGAAGACCTTGATGTCTGAGCAGCACCCCAGGGACCGCTCTCTGACACCTTCAGTGCCTTGGGATGACACTCTAGTCCCCTGAGGATTTAGAGTCAGGCCTCTAGATACTGAGCTGCTAGGCAAAGGTACCCAGAATCTCTAGGGGTTGCTGTGATGAGAAGCCCCCGGGATAAACCTGTCCTGCTACAGTGGTGAGTGTGTCCGGCCACCCACAGACCCTGCCTCAGTCAGGAGGCCTCAGGGTTTGAGTCAGAAGATATATTCCTGAGTGTCCCCTCCCGACTCAACGTGCTTCAGATGCACCCCCAAAGAAGCAGTTTCCCAAATGCCGTCTTGACTAGGAGGTTTCTAGGCCCATTAACAGAGGGCCTGGGAGAAAGGGCCAAGATGCAGAGAGAGAAGAGACCAGAACTTTCTGTAGTTCCCCAAACTGTGAGGAGCAGTGGGCTGGCTCAGGGTTGGTGTCCCAGCTGCTCTGTGGCCTCACACACCTAGGACCAAGGGAAACAGAACTGCTTCTATGCTG
Organism: Mus minutoides; assembly: GCA_902729485.2. Lineage (NCBI taxonomy): Eukaryota > Metazoa > Chordata > Mammalia > Rodentia > Muridae > Mus > Mus minutoides. The sequence continues at coordinate 58,846 of CACVCL010029552.1, read as the reverse complement.
GGGTGCAAGCCCTCTCTGCTTGGGTACCCCATTCACTTCTGCAAAGTCTCTTTCCAGAGCTGAGATTGGGGTCTGCTCACCTAAGTGTTATTATCCACCAAGTCTGTCCCACCCCAGCCCAGCCCAGTGGACAGCACAAAGTGGTCACCACAGGACACAGAAGACTGAGGGAGGTCCCCAGGAATCTCTTCAGGATGTCAGCCCTGCCTCTGCCACTCTCACCTCTGCAGCATCTCACCAACCCACCCCTCTCTGCAGCTGTGACACAGCAGGAGCATGTCCTGTGCCCACAGGCCCAGGCCTGATAGGTGACATACCTTTCTAGGGAAGAATGCTTTGGGCCAGGCTAACTGCTCTGACCTCACCTGTGTGCACGGGGTGACATCAGTACCACCAGAAGGGCAGGAACTGGGAATAAAGGAGAGGGTACCCTGTGGGAGAATCAGGGGGTTATCCCCTCAAGCAGGACAACAGCTGAGGCAGCTAATCCAGCCTTGGCCCACTTCAGGCCTCACACCTCCGCCCGCAATGTAAGTTGGCCACTCTCATAACCAGAAAGCTCTCTGGAAGCCAGTCAACGCTCTTCCTCTAGCCTAGTTACCACACTGTAATTCTGCCTCATGGTTCACAGATAGCTCTGAGGGTCTGCTGGCTGCTCTCATGACTCCCACAGCTAAGTCAAACCCCAACCACTTCCAGCTGTGCACAGCTGGCCCTGCACTCTCATTTCTTCATATATGCTATATTTATATTACAGATTCCACAGGAACTCATCCCCCATGACAGCTGCCTGACAACTGCCCTTCCCCACATACTGAACAACCCCTACTCAATCCCTGAAACACATCCCCACTATCCCACTCAAAACAGCAGGGTGGGCAAAGATGGGTTTTCTTCAGCTTGCAAGTTGGGCTGCTTCGGTGCATGGCTGGTTGACTCCAGTGCTCTTGGACCCGTGGCAGGGTGACCAGAGCATTACGGTGAAGAACATATCGGAGGAATTTTGATCACCTCATAGCAGGAAAGCAAAAAGGAGAGTCATGTCCAGGAACAAACTACTCCTCACCCTAAGCCTCTCATTTTAGTATTATTTATTTTATTCTATGTGTATGAGTGTTTTGCCTACATGTATGTCTGGTATACATGTGCCTGGGGCCTGATGAAGTAAAAAGAGGACATCTAATCCCCAGGACTGTCTCCCTCTTTTTTTTTTTTTTTTGGTTTTTCAAGACAGGGTTTCTCTGTATAGCCCTGGCTGTCCTGGAACTCACTTTGTAGACCAGGCTGGCCTCAAACTCAGAAATCCACCTGCCTCTGCCTCCCAAGTGCTGGGATTAAAGGCGTGTACCACCACGCCCAGCTTCCCTTCCGACTCTTGTTATAGCAGTGAAACTTGATGATGCTGAGAATCTACCCTGACCCGCTCTGGAAGACTAGCCAGTGCTCTTAACTGCTGAGTCATCTCTCCAGCCCTCCTTCTTTTTATTTTATTTTGTTGTATGTATGTATGTATGTGTGTATGTATGTATGTATGTATGTATGTATGTATGTATGTATTTTGAAATAAGGTCTCTCTGTATAGTCTTCCCTGTCCTGAAACTCACTATGTAGACCAGGCTGGCCCCCAAATCAAAGAGATCCACCTGCCTCTGCCTTGAGTGCTGCGATTAAAGGTGGTGCCACCAGACCAGCCCCAGCCGCTGTCCTTTATTTTTATTATTATTATTATTTTATTTAATGTGTATGGGTATTTTGCCTGCTTGTATATTTGTGTATCACATGCTTGCCTAGTGCCTGTGAAGGCTAGAAGAAGGGTTTGGGTGCTCTGTAATTGAAGTTAAAGTTGTGAGTTGCCATGTAGGTGCTGGGAATCAAACTCAGGTCTTCTGTAAGAGAAACAGATGCTTTTAACAACCAAGTATCTTTCCAGATTTCCAGCCCCTCAACTCTCTTTTATTTTTATTGTCACATAGAATAAAGAATATAACACTCGAAAAATGTGTGTGTGTTTGGGCTGGGAAGTGCAGATTCATGTGCCATGTGTATAGGATAAGAGGCTAGAACAATGTTTGTCATTGTTGCCACACAGTCCTTATGGCTTTCCATATTTTCTACCTTAAATTACAAATTTGGAAAAACTAGAACAATTTAAGAAAACTAAGCTGGGGGAGCTAGAGAGATTGTTTAGTGGTTAAGAGTACTTGCTGCTTTTCCAGAGGACACAGGTTCAATTCCCAGCACCCACACAGTAGCCCACAACTGTCTATAACTCCAGTTCCAAGAGATCCAACACCTACTTCTGGCCTCAGTGGGCCCTGCATGCATATTTGTTCACAGACTTATTACATGCAGGCAAAATACCCATACACATAAGATAATAAAATTTAGCTGGATAGTGGTGGCACACGCCTTTAATCCCAGCACTTGAGGCAGAGGCAGGTGGATTTCTGAGTTCGAGGTCAGCCTGGTCTACAGAATGAGTTCTAGGACAGCCAGGGCTACACAAAGAAACCCTGTCTCAAAAAAAAAACAAAAAAAAGGGGCTGGTGAGATGGCTCAGCGGGTAAGAGCACCCGACTGTGATAAGTTCAAATCCCAGCAACCACATGGTGGCTCACAACCATCCGTAACGAGATCTGGCTCCCTCTTCTGGAGTGTCTGAAGACATCTACAGTGTACTTACATATAATAAATAAAATAAGTCTTAAAAAATATTTAAAAAAATAAATAAAAATAAAAATAAAAAAAATTTAAAAAAGAAATGAAGCTGTGCTCAGTGGCACATACCTCAATTCCTACTTACTTGGGAGTTTAAGCAAGAGAATTACTTGAGCCAATCAAGGCAACACAGTTCCAACAAAAGGCAAACGATTTGTGCTGGTGCACTCCTTTAATCCCAGCACTCAGGAAGCAGAGGCAGAGGGATCTCTTTAAGTTCGAGACCAGCCTTGTCTACAAGTGAGTTCCATAGTGAGACTGTCTCAAAAGGTCAAACCAAATGACAATACCTGGTCAGCAGGCAGGCTATATTGGAAAAGGCACACACGGTCAAACAGGAAAGGTTTGAAGCAAGGTGGTCATAGGTTGGCTGGTGCCTGTGGTGCTGAGCCCTGGCTCCTTATCCAGAGGGTGAGAGATGGCATCACTTGCTGTGGTGGTTTATCCTTTCCCTACTGTTTCTCCATCAAAACAGAGTTTGTTTTTTCTCTCCTTGAGCCTGGACTGACCTAAGCTCTTTTGTTAACAGAATGCAGTAAAAAGCAACACCGTGGTTCACTGCTCTAGTGGAGGTGGGAAGGGTTTGAGGCAGTCTGCTTAGAACCCATCAGAAGGCTCCCGCAGCCTCCCTTGCTCTCTCAAAGCCCTGCCCATCTTCTTCCAGGAGAGGCACCAGCTTAGCCTAGCCTGCTGGAACTGAATGTTCACACAGGGCAGCCATGGCCACCTCAGAGGCCACTCTCCACCAGCAGAGCCAGCAGACCCGAAGTCGTAATGGCATGAGCTCAGCTACTAGAAACTTCCAGTACAACAGAGCAAATGAAAGAAACTGTAATATGCCTCTTGGAATATGGAAGACCTGAAGATAAAATGCAGGTGAGGTCTCTGCCTCTCATTACCTTCAAGGGAGGAAAGGTTGATTTCAGCTCAGGCTCTTGGAGGGTTCAAGCCTACCTCCCCGTCTCTTCCCTCCTCAATCGATAGACAGGTATTTTAAGGAGCATCTTACTTAAGAGTGTCTTTCCAGCTAGCTCCCCAGGGAGGAGAGTTCAGTCTGAGGCCATTCATCTCCAGATCTGCATCGAGGCCTGACATGTCCCTAATATATAGAGGAGACACAGAGCTCTCCTCCAGAATCAGGAGCCTCAGGCACCCCCAGCTCCTGAGCACACCAACTTTGATGCTGTTTTATGTAGAGAAACTAAAAGGAGGAAAAGGATAGGGTGGGGGGCCTTAGCCTCAGGCAGCCTCCTCTCAGACACGGTGAGGCATCTGGATGCGAGGAAGAGCAGAATCTCACTCCCTTCTGGGGCTCCTCTCTTCTCAGTGTCAGAGGTCACCAGGGTTTACAGTATATGCCACCAGTTATCACTACTAAAGATATCTCAGATGTACAGTTGCCCTGGAAACGGCTGCTTACATCATCATCTAGAATTTGGAGGGAGCCTTGTAATAGCCGAAGTGTTTGAAACCATCTACCCTTGGGCACGAGCAGGATCCAGCAAGTGAGCTTCTGACCTCAGAGGCCCCAAACTCCACCCCAAAAGACCTCTCTAAGCCATTATTTTCTGAACTCACACCCAGTGAAGACTGCCTGTACACACCTGCAGCTTGTTCCATTTTTCTCACCTTTGCCTGCTTTAGACCACCATTTATTTATTTGTTTGTTTGTTTGTTTATTTGTTTATTTATTCCTCGATTCCTTGTTCCGGTCAACCCTGCTTGCTCCAGTCCTGCTCGCTCTAGCCACCCCCGTTCAGCCCCGCTCGCTCCCGTTGGCCCCGCTTGCTCCGTCCGGTCTGTCCCACTTGCTCAGTTCCTGCTCTCTCTGGTCCAAGGATTCATTTCTTATTATTCTTCATAAGAACACTGCAGCTGACTTCAGACGCACCAGAGGAGGGCGTCAGATCTTGTTATGGGTGGTTGTAAGCCACCATGTGGTTGCTGGGATTTGAACTCATCACCTTTGGAAGAACAGTCGGGTGCTCTTACCCGCTGAGCCATCTCATCAGGCCTAGACCACCATTTATATAAACAAACTCTCCCTCTCATCAACTTTTCTTGAGAGGAAACAGGTAATATTTGTCTTTCTGAGTCTGGTTTATTTTGTTTGATACAATGATCTTCAGTTCTTGGGATTTTTCCTACATGGGATCTGGGGATCAAACTACGGTCGGTGCTCATAACAAGGCACTTTACCAACTGAAATATCTTCCCAGTAACCCTTATGTTCCATAACATCAGTCTCTCTCTCTGTCTCACACACACACACACACACACACACACACACACACACACACACAAAGGTTAAGTGGTCAGCTTGCCCAAAAACATTTTGCTATCTATCCTTCTGAAATTAAGTCCTTAAATCGAGTATGCTTGTACGTAAACGGGACAACTTTATTATTATTATTATTATTTTTTTTTTTTTTTTGGTTTTTTCGAGACAGAGTTTCTCTGTATAGCCCTGGCTGTCCTGGAACTCACTCTGTAGACCAGGCTGGCCTCGAACTCAGAAATCCGCCTGCCTCTGCCTCCCGAGTGCTGGGACTAAAGGTGTGCGCCACCAACTTTACATGGTTGTATTCAGGCTCCCTGAATAGACTCTTTTTGAGTGTATTAGACTACCTCTTGGGCTCCCCTCAACTGGTTGTAGGCAGCTATTGCTCCCCAGCTTTTACATCTCGGCTGTTCATGTTCTGGCTTCATACTCAACAGATGCAGTCCAGTGTATTCTATGCCAGTACAATGCCAACACCTCCTTCATTAAACATGGGTGGCAGCCATAGCTACAGTTTCTCTGTGTATTAGTGTTTTGCCTGTACATATGTCTGAACTCATGTGTGCTTGGTGTCTGTTGTCGAGGCTGAAAAAGGGTTATCAGGTCCCCTGAATCTGTAGTTACAGTTGTGAACTGTCCTGTAGGTGTTAGGATTCCAAACCCAGGTCCTTTGGAAGAACATAGTGCCACTAACCACCATCTCTTCAGCTACAGCTGGGGCTTTTTTTTGTGTGTGTGTGTGGTTTTTCGAGACAGGGTTTCTCTGGGTAACCCTGGCTGTCCCTTTGTAGATCAGGCTGGCCTTGAACTCAGAAATCTGCATGCCTCTGCCTCCAGAGTGCTGGGATTAAAGACGTGCACCACTACACCCAGCTTAGCTAAGGCTTCTTATGGACCAACTCCTTTTTTTTTTTTTAATTTGTTTATTCATTTTTTAATGTATGAGTGCACTGTTGCTGTCTTCAGACACACCAGAAGAGGGCATCAGATCCAATTTCAGGTGGTTGTGAGCCACCATGTGGTTGCTGGGAATTGAACTCAGAACCTCTGGAAGAGCAGTTAGTGCCCTTAACCGCTGAGCCATCTCTCCAGCCCCCGGAACAACTCCTTTTAAGTTCACAGTTCTTCAATGAGACAGAGATACCTAAACTCCCGCCTGAAATAGAACCAGTGTCCCAAGTACTTCTCAGCAAGTAGGGACCAAACCCTTCACACCCTGATACTCTTTCTGTACTTAATATAGAAAGGGACAAATTGCACATGGCTGATTGATGTCAGGGAGAGAAGCAGTGACAGGAAGTCTAGATGATATGAACACTCAACACTTCACAGAATCTTATTCTTCAGGAGCCACTACAAAGGCTTGGGAAACACAGGGTAGAATAAACCACAGTGGGAAGGCAGCAAGGTAAGAAAGGGCAAACTCCAGAGCCAGGATCCCCATACACAGCTCTGGATACCTCACCTTCTGCTCCAAGGAAACCTGTTTCGAACATTGCGGTCTCCTGCTCTTACAACGCTACTCTTGTGGGCGCTGCAAACCAGCCTCTCCCCTTGGGCAGCCAGCAGCAGGAAAGCTGACCCCTCAAGCCTGAGTGCGGCTTGGGGGCAGGGGGGACAGCTGAGAAAGCAATGAAGTTAGAGACCAGCACTGTAAATTACAGAAGCGTAGCTGCAGTCTTGGAGCCTTTCATTAAGTGGGAAGAGGCCCAGCTAAGGAGGAGAAAGCCAGGGAAAAGGTTATTATATTCCTGGGAAAGAGGGGAGATGATCAGGGGTCCCATCAAAGCCTAAGGGTCCATCCCTGTCTGTTCAGGTCCTGTCCCTGATGTAGCTGGGATCTTGGGTCCCAGGCCTAGTTGCTCCAACTCATCTTTCTCAGCTGCTAAATGAAGCTGACCAGTCCCAACTCGTTGGAAATGACACACTGAATGAACCAAGTAGTCTCAGCCTTGACTAGCTCACAAGAACATGTGTGTTTTTACCCAAACCCCAGCACTCCCTCTTACAGCAAAGGACTCTGCTATGGAGACCTCATCACTCACTCAAGATGACTTGAAGGTGGGACTTAGCAGAGGACAGGCCTTCCCCATCTGTGTGTTTTGCTCATCACTGAACTGCAGCTGGGCTCCAAGAGGAAGTAACCCTAAAACATGGTTTTCTCTGCTCTGTACTTGGGAGTTGTCACTCAGCACCACCCCCTCCATGGCTGGCACTCGTGTCGGTAGAGCAGAGCCAGATTCTAGAGTGGCCAACAGCGGGGGCTGGAAGGTTACTGAGATGGAGTCCTAGGCTAAGCTGACTCCAACCAAGTTGCTGGTGATCTTCCCTTTTAGCTCAGCCCAACAAGGGCTCTCTTCCAAGTAGCCCCCAGCTCTCGTCCCTGAGACAAGTGGCAGGCAGTCTCATTCCTCCTGCTGTCTCCTGGAGTCACAAAGCCTTGCAGATAGCCAGCTGACTTGGGACAAACATGCCTTCTGGGATTCACTGCAAGCTATCAATCTTTCCCAGAACTCAGGAACAGGCTAGTTAGCTACACAGGACTCTGCACACAGTCTATGTACACACACTCTCATTGGCTCCTCCCCTGTCTCTATGGGATACTTTTCAGACATCTATTCTTGCCAGTCTTTCTGCCCGGTCTCTCACATTCCAATCAGAATCCTTATACAATCAACAAATCCAAGGAGCCCTGAGGCCCTGTGGTGACTGCAGCTGGATTCAACTGGACACACACAAAAAAGCTGGCTCTAGCTCTACTCTCCAGTAAAGCTCTAACTGCTTTGCAGGAACCTCCCTGAATTGAAGGACACTGCAGATAGGAAGTAGGACTTAATAGCAGCTTTGGACCTGGGTCACTGACACCCAGCCTGACCTGGCAGTTTGCATTCGCTGCTTTGGACTTTGCCTTGTTTTGGGGCTATCCATCAGGAGTACAGATTATCCCCTCCTATGGTGTCTCAACACGAAGGAACCAGGATGAGGACCTACGATGCCCCGGGCCATTTCTAATCCCATTCAAATGACAGGAAGAACCTGAGACAAGCTGCAGTCAATAATCCTAACAGTATCAGCAAAACATGTCATGCGGCTCTCTCAGAGATGCCCTGTCCCATTTATCAGACAAACTACTGCTCATGGGAAAGATCTGATACAGTCACCACAACTATCCTTTTCACAAAAACTAAAAATTCAAACAGTACTCAACAACGTTTAAAGGTTTGAAAGTAGGCAGAACAGTCAGCTGGTTAAACGTGCTTCTGGGAAAGCCCAGTACCCTCCGTCCAGTAGACCACACCCACAGCTGGAAGGAACTCCAACATCCTAAGCTTCCAGTACCCTCCGTCCAGTAGACCACACCCACAGCTGGAAGGAACTCCAACATCCTAAGCTTTTTTTTTTTTACCCGTGTGTGACACATGGGGCCAGGCCCACTCAATAATATTCAAAAATAATTTCCTTGGCCTCTGGAAACATCCCGGAGAGTACTCCATGGGGAAAGAGGCAGAAGCAAAGCTCGCTGGCAAGTCATTGGTCTAGTTTGTAACACCTTATATCTCAAGGCACCCTCTATTCCCTGAGAGAACAGTTGGAAACCTTCAGAAACTAGCCCCAAAAGGGAAAAGCCTGGAGATATTTGACTGTTACCTATGTCCTGAGTAAAACAGGTCTTTTGCACTTAGCTCCATCTTTGTACTGTTCCAACCAAATATGTAATACAAATATGTATCTCAGCTATCCAAACCTGCAGGAAGCATTGGACAACCGAGCCAGACAAGAGCCATGTATTGAGGTACACTAGGTAGAGGTGAGAATGTCCCTGGGGCTCATTTTCAGCTCTGCTTCTCAAGAGAGATCACAAATCACAGCTTTGAACAAGTAACACAAGGACCTCAACCAGGAAAGCGCTTGACTAGGAACTAGGCTTACTACTCTAATGGTACTAGAGATATTAGGTTATTTTTCCTGCTGTTATGATTGACATTTTAGCTAAATGACCTGAAGATCTTTGCAGGCCAAGACCACCTAGTTTTGAACTAGGCTCTGCCTGCTGTTTTTCCTCTGCTGAAAATACCTTTCAATGGATATCCCACTTTACAGAAGAACCAGTTATCTCTAACACAGTGAGACAAGGGAGACTAACACAACTCACAGGGTGGAACAAGACTCACCATTTTGTTTGCTACTCAAGATCAGTCTGATCTGGAACTGGGATACAAGCTGCCTCACGTGGGTGCTGTACACTTCAGCTCAATGGTCTAGACTTTACAGGTCTGTAGCCTTGTTCATGGTTAGAAATATAGAACTTGGACACTGTGGGCACATGCAAAGATGCAACTTTCCCAGGGATACCACTTGGGATTGTACCCCACCTTTAAAGCTACTTCCCTGCTTCTACACCATGTTGGGATGAGTTTCAGAGTTAATGTCTAGGATCCCAAGCACTCAGGACAGAGGAACAGACCACCTTACTCTGAAGCCAGATTAATTATGTTGACATCCTGTGAGAACCCACCCAATGGCAGCCTGAATAGTGTAAGTATACTTAGAGTTCCCATTCAATCTGTGCCTGCTAGGGCCAACCAAGGGACACTGCATAAACAAGTCTACCTACAATTGTGCAAGAGTTCAACCAACTAATAAGCGTCAGCTGGCTGCATTCCAGGCAGGAGGTAGATCTAAGACCCTTTACGTTCAACAACTGATCTTGATGGAGGAACAAGGCCAATATCCACCACATAGGTATGACCACATAATCACGTGGCTATGGTCCAAGTACCCACTACCACTGAAAGGGAAAGTTGTATCTGCCATTGTGAGCAGTCTAGGAGTGACAGGTAAGAAAACAGTCAGAAACCAGACTTTGTTGTAAAATCTTTGCTTAAATAAATCCAGACTCCCATCAATTTGTGCTATGGAATCAATACTAATAAACCAGTTTAGGTAGGCAGGACCCCCCCCACCCCGCAAGTATTCATATACAGCAAACAGAGCCAAGCCTCAGTCTTCAAACCGGAGACTGAGCCAAGTATGCTGGTATACCATAACCGCAGCACTCCAGAGGCTGTAAAGCCGAGGCAGTGAAGTCCTGGGTTCAGAGCCAAATCCTGTTTCAAAGGAATACTGAGGGCTGAACACTGTCAACGGTTTGCACAGAGCCCCAGCTCAATCCCAAAGATGTTAGTAAAGGTTCCAAGAGGGCAGCTAATGAACCCTTTCCACCTTTGGAACTGCCAGCATTCTTGAAGTCTAGTTTTCTACAAAAACACTTCATATGGTAACATGGATTATCTTTATTATATACTTTATAAAAACATCCAAAGCACAAACACACATGCCCCACCATCAGGGAGTGTCAGAACTCTAGATTCTCCTTTTCTCTCAAGTATTTATAGCCAGGTTACAAAAATGGAGCTGTAAAGGATGTAAAAAGACATGAGATCTTCTTGCTTGTTACTGTACAAGCATTTGAAGTGGTCTTGACAAGAGGGAGCAAAATCTACTTAAATAAAGAAGAGTGTCTGTCACCTGCCCACAAGCAGTCACTGTTTGTTGTAATTCATACCTGACATGTCTGTAGGAACACAGACACAGGAAATGTTGAGACAGACATGGGCCAGGCTATTGCTTCTCATTTCCAGAAGGCACACATCTCCATACCATTTATTAGTAATTCCTGACAGTCTATAGGAGAATCTGTTAGATTCTACCTACTTTGAGGTATTAAATGCATAAGAAAAGGATTAGTTATGTCCAAGTAACATGCAATGAAAATATTTTTAAACCAACATGGTTAAGTGTTAAGATTTTTAGAAATCAAAATATTTATTCACATGATTTTAAACTAGTCAAAGCTATTTCTTTTGCAGTAATGATTTAAGTGCAAGTGATGCTGGCTTTCACATTGGTGTCCGTCCTTCAGAGTAAAGACTGGTCAGTTGTTCTTGAATAAGTCAATGCAGCTCTGCAACAGGGAGACGTTATTCTAAAAGAAAGGGGGAAAGGGGAAGAAATGAATAAAATAAACCCAGATACAGCTTTCTCATGAACTCTGAATTTGAAAAGTGACCAAACCAGGCTGACACTCTCCTCCATGAACCTCCAAGGTACCTAGCACCACCCACACCCTGCTAAGTCAGAGGGCCCCAGATTAAAAAGCCTGGTGGCCTCTCCTTCTACAGCACCCCAATTCCAAATTGCTTAAACAGTTTGTTCTGTAATGTTGAAAACTGAGGAAGACTTGATGAAGGCCTGTCCAAGTTGCCACAGACTAACAATATTCTGAATAGGCCAGTAACTGCCAAAGACCCTTCCATGGATTGCTGTTACTAGAAAACCAAACCTCGGGGGTGGGGGTGGCTGGAGCGAGCAGGGCCACTAAGGGAGCGGGGCAGTCCAGAGCGAGCAGCGTTGACTGGAACAAGAAGGAAAAAAAAAAAAGAAAAGAAAAGAAAAGAAAAGAAAACCAAACCTGTGCACTACACTGAGAACCCTTAAGCACAGGCAGGCAAATTCTTAATCCACAGTTCAACTAAGAACCAAACATGTGCTATTTCTTTGCTGAGTCACCAGTAAGCATGCACCACAGGCAATGAATGAAAATTTTAGATTTTACTTAGTCCTAACACTGAACAGGCAGAAGTAGGTCTCTGAGTTCCACATCAGTTGCTAAAGCTACAAAACAAGTTCTAAGACAATTAGAGCTATAGTTAAGATGTCTCAAAAACAAACAAACAAAAAAAAACCTCAATATACATGATTTTCTTCAGCACCATGAGGTCTGCACTACTACACATGGTTCATTAGAGATTACTAACGAAAACTAAAGCCAGATCTTGAGAAAGTGGCTGGTTAGGCCTGTGAGAGTCAACTTACTCTGGCATGCTTTATTTCCAGTTCAGACATTTCAATTAGGTTCTTTCGAAATGCTGCTACTCTCTTCCGTTTGAAGTTTATCAGCTCTGAGAATAAAGAGTTAAAATTTACCAAATTATAAGAAATTTTAATTTTCCCACACATTACAGCATCTAAATACCCCTACCACAAATGACATCCAGACCTAATGCCAGTCAATATAAACTAAACACCACATGTCATACACATTGCCTGTATGTGGGCCATCCCACTCAATCACTAAGCACACCTTGGGTTAGAGAATTGGTAGCTGAAGATTGCCCAAGTTGGAGTACTCGCTATAGCTGGCAGGATTACAAAAAAACATGGTTTCTTTGTGTAGCCCTGGCTGTCCTGGAACTCACTCTGTAGACCAAGCTGGCCTCAAACTCAGACACCCACCTGCCTCTGCCTCCCAAGTGCTGGGATAAAAGGTTTGCAGCACTGCTCAGCGAAAAACCATGTTTTCTTACAAAAACTTGAGGGTAAGAATCAAGTCCACTGTCCTATTATAATTACATTTATATGAGGAAATACACTAATATTTGTACTGGCTTTGTTTCATGTCCACCCAAGCAAGATACATGAGATCCTCTCAGGAAAAGACCATACCTCACATTCCAGCCTTTCTTTGACATTGTTGGTGAACTCCTAGTTAATTCACATCTTCAGACCAGGATCTCATCTGGGAAGCATGTTAACCAAAGATCCCACTTCTGTATCACTGACTTGATTTCTTTCAGATAACCCACGACTGTCTCTGATATTGAGGCATGAACTCTCTTCTACCTTCCACCCGGTCATGGTGATAACTCTAATATACTCCTATAGCTTCTTTCCAATAACCAGTGTCCTTTCACAATGACCTAATTATTGTGTGCATGCACTGTGTCTGCATGCATGCATTTACATGCTCATATCCTTACCCTGTGCTAAGATCATGAAGATCACCTGAAGCCTCTCCAGCCCCTCCCCAACCAAACAGAAACAGTTGAGTTCTCTTTAGTGTTACCATTCATCTTCCTTGTGTTGCTGGGGACAAGCCCAGTCTCACAAATAAGTGCTAGGGAAGCTGTTTATTAGAGCTCTAAGCCCAGCCCTATGGGGAGGAGGCTTACTTCTGATCATTTCTATTATTTTTTTTCCAAATGAAAACTAGGTACAGATGCTCAACCTTCTTTTGCAGATTCAGAAAGCTGTTCAAACTTCTGGCAGCATTCCTGCTGATGAGTCTCTGCCAACTTGACATCTTTGCTTTTCAACCGGGCCTTGTCCAAAGCTTTGTTTGAATTCTCATAGTCAATTAGGGCTTTTGTACGTCTATATAGGAGATCCTGGAAAGAAAATTAACAATCATGATGTTAAAAAAAAAAATCTCCAAAGAAAATATCACATTCTGAAAATGTCTAGACATATGCATGTGTCTCTATTGTGTGCACGCAAAGTCTAGAAAGCATCCAGTGTCAACATTTTGAAATGGCAAGCCTCTAGCCCATTTCTCTATCTTGCATAAAGATTTTATTTTCCTAACTATGTGGATATAACTGCACACATGAGTCTGGAGGTACAGGCCACCTGATGTGGGGTACAGGGTATCAAACTGCTGAGCCATCGCTCTAGCCCTTTACCCAGCATAATCTTATGCTGATATAGCTTATTAATATAGTACTTGCCTAGCACACTCTAGGTCTGATCCCAAGCAGGAGGGGCAGAAGGGGGGACAATGAGGCTATTCAGTTCTGATGCTTTGAAGATCATTTCCATAGTCATTATATAAAATATCCCACATAAAAATTTCCTTCTAGGGGGCTGGTGAGATGGCTCAGCGGGTAAGAGCACCCGACTGCTCTTCCGAAGGTGATAAGTTCAAATCCCAGCATCCACATGGTGGCTCACAACCATCCGTAATGAGATCTGGCGCCCTCTTCTGGAGTGTCTGAAGACAGCTACAGTGTACTTACATATAATAAAATAAATCTTAAAAAAAAAAAATTTCCTTCTAGCTAAATCAGCAATTGAAGATATTTCAGAAAATCAAACAGCATATCAAACATGTTTATTTACTGCTGAGTTAGAGAGAATGCCACTGAGCCATGACCTAGAGGAACACCCATGACCAAGAGTCTGCCCCATGAATCCCACTTTTGGAAATTAGTATCTAACTTGAACGATCTAACATAACACAAAACCTAAAATTTCAGAGATCCAGGCCGGTGAGGCCCCATTTTACAAGGGAGTAAACTACATGGCACTGAAGGAAAAATCCACAAGGTTGGTTGTTCTCGGGTCTTCACATCACACACAACACTGAAAACAAGTGTACCTCAAAAAAAAAAAAAATCTAACCCAGAGGGATTATCTTAAGCATTCAATTTCTGGTTATGGCAAGATGAACTAGTAGTACTACTAAGGGCTAAATAATTCCTACCTTACCTTTGCAGCCTCTATGTTGAGCATGTAGTATCGGAGGAGCTCTGTCAGTTTTAAGTCTTCATCTGATGAGACTCGACCTTCCACTTTCTATTTTAAACAAATAAAGGTCACCAGTTATCACCCAGGCAGAAATCTATGTACCTTAACTAAATGGCACCAAGACCAACACAAAACTTCTTACCCTAAGTTTTTCAAATAGCTCTGCAACTTTCAACAGGTACCTAAAAGTATACAGAAGGTCACAGTTCAAGGTCATAGCTCTCTATGATATATAAACTTATTATAAAACTCTTAAGATTTGATTCTCCTGCCTCCTGGGTGGTGGAAGTGAAGGCAAGTGACACCACCACCAGGGCTTTGCAAACACTAGTAATTTTTAGGAGAAGATGGGGAAGAAGGAGGATCAATGGGCTGAACTAAGGGCCTTGCATAAGCTAAGGCAGCAGCACTCTGCTAACTAGCACCTCAGCCACCCAACACTTACTTTTTGATGACTGTGGGCTCTTCTAAGGCCAGGCTATGCAAGCAGGCTGCGGTGTGGATGTAGTCATCAGCAACATCTGGAGAAACAAGCAGATTTTCATTTGAGCAGAACAGGCACACATCAGAGCTGTGTAAATAACCAAGTGGGTAAAGGTATTTACTTTTGTGAGATCTGGTCATTTTGTCTGCTTTAGCACAGGAATCCTTGATCCTGTTGTAATAATTAATAAGGAAATTCTTCTCTTGTTCAAAGAAGTCATCCACCTCCTAAAAAGAAGGGAAAAGAACCAAAATGTCAAGAATAGGAATATGTAGAGTGCTAGAGAAAACACAGGCAATCTGGCACATTCGTGGCTGAGGTGGTGACTAAAGAATCGAGTCGAGATGGCTCAGCAGGTAAGAGCACCCGACTGCTCTTCCGAAGGTGATGAGTTCAAATCCCAGCAACCACATGGTGGCTTACAACCACCCGTAATGAGATCAGACACCCTCCTCTGGTCAAGTCAGCTTATAATAATAATAGACGAATCCTTGGACCGGAGAGAGCAAGTGGGACCGACCGGAGCGAGCGGGGCCGAATGGGGGCAGCTGTTGCGAGCAAGGGGGGCAGACTGGAGTGAGCAAGGTTGACCGGAACGAGGGAAAAAAAAAAGGATCGAGTCTTATTTTGAGAACCTGCCTCCAAACCAAACAAAATGGTCACCTAAGTTTAACCAGTACAGACTAGATTATTCTGACACTTAATATTTGTAATTCTCAAGACAAAAACAATCAGGTACTAACAGACTAAATCAGCACAGAATCATTTATGAATGGCAAGTAAATACTGACATCCTCCACAAGTCAATAATTCTTCTAGTACGTTTGTCAGGTGGGACACTGCCACCTCGACCTAGCCTTGATACCATGTGTGTGTCCATGGGCTTGGTTTTTATTTTAATTTGGATGATTTCAGACTAACAATATGGGCACTCCTGGTAAGCTTTTGCCAATAGCAACAGACCCACAATGCATACACACAAAACCATACAGTATATGCCTAAGAAACACCATTTCTAACCTTCCCTTTCTACTTAACACCCGTATTCTGGGCTTCCCTAATCAAGTCCTAGAGAGGCAAAGCAAGATACTAGATAGTTGCCAAAACCATTATTTACAAAGAATCAGGAAGGCATTGAGTGAGCAAGGGCCTCTTTTGTTTCTGCTAGAACAGCTCTGCCCATTCCTCAATAAAAGCCAAGCAAACAATATTAACTTCAATCTTAACACAATCTAAAAACCACTACTTCAGTCCATGCTTATTTTCTTTTCTACAAATGTGCAACCTACAGCCTTAAAAACAAACAAACAACCAAACAACAACAACAACAAAAACCAGACTCAAGGACCACCCCCAACAAAAAAAATATTCCTTGTCAAAGTATTCAGGACAGGGTCTGGTGAGATGGTTCAGCCTGTAAGAGCACTGACTGCTCTTCTGAAGGTCCTGAGTTCAAATCCCAGCAACCACACGGTGGCTCACAATCATCCGTAATGAGATCTGATGTGTCTGAAGACAGCTACAGTGTACTCATATACTTAAAATAAATAAATCTTTAAAAAAAAGTATTCAGGTCAGAACTGAAAGTTAATTTGCTGTGTATTTGATCCCAGCACCTACTAGGCAGAGGCAGGTGAAGCTGAGTTCAAGGCCACTCTGCTAAAAGAAAAGAAAATTCATTCCAGGAGCTACAGAAGCCCTGCCTTGACAAAGTGGAAAGTGGAAGCAGAGAAAAGCAACCATTTCCTAAGACTTATAACACACCTGTTTACTCCCCTTGAAAGAAAACCTGCCCATTCCCATGGTATCAAGAATTTTCTGAAACTGCCATGCCTTACCTTAACTCCAGAAAAAAGGACTTCATCAGCACTCTTTACCACACTTTTAAAAAAGCCTCCAAACATCTCCTTGGTATTCTTCCGTCTAACACTCAGCTAAAGGAAGGAAATTCCAAAACATTTTATGACATGGCATCGGCTTCTGTTAGCATCTTTAGTAGTCAAGTAATCACACAAGTAACATTTTTACTATCATGAATACATGAGGTCCTTTAACCCTGCCTTAAACCAGGAAGTCGAAAATTAAGTAGCTAAATAAAGATCATATTCCCAACAGCTAGGGACACTCTGAATCACAGTGGCACCGAGTCCCAGAGGTTTTTCAATTCTCTGAAGAGCTACTGCTTTGCTCGATCCTACTAATACCAGGAGTCAAGAATTTGAAGATATCATTTTTCTAAACAGTGTTTCATTGTGTAGCCCTAGCTGTCCTAGAACTCGCTATGTAGACTGACTGGCCTCTAACTCACAGAAATATGCTTAGGTTAAGGGTGTGTACAAGTCAGGGCTTGCTTCATATATGAAAAGGCATGTTTAAGAACAGAAACCCTGAAATAAGGTACATAATATACATTTCAATTCCTTCCAACAAATTAAACAGAAGGAAGAAAATTAGTTTGGGGTGGGGTGTCAATGTTCTTATAGTTGTTTTTAGAAAGTGAACTCTAATGGAAAGAGGAAGGGAAAGTGCTCTCTCTTTTTTTAATGATAAATGCAAACACAAGAAACCATGAAAATAGAAAAATTGCCTTACGTCCTGATCATATTCCAAGAAAACATGAAAGTTGCGGTCTTTACTGAGAACAGGGTGAGAAGAAAGCCGCTGAAGAAAGACTTCATGGGAGGACACAGTCTTCTTAAAGACAGCGAGGTACTCACTGAAAAGACACACGCAAAGAATTCAGCTTGCACTGCTCAATTCTGCCTAATACAGCTCACTTCCTTATTTAACTCCACTCTACTGCTCAGGTCACTAGGAAAAGCGATACAACTAGACTAGACCTAAACACTGTAATTCAACTTGGTAATTAAATAATATTAACTGTAGAAGGAACCAATGAAGGAAAAAAGGTGCCACTATAACGGAAAGCCTGAGAGACCCCAAGCCTACATGCAATTACTGTTTCTATCAGCAAGGGCAAGATCTTCCTCTTTAAAGGAATGAAGACATGAGGCTAGAGAGAGTACTGACTGCTCTTCCAGAAGTCCTGAGTTCAATTCCCATCAATGGTGGCTCATAACCATCTGTAATGGGACCCAATGCCCTGTGTCTGAAGACAACTCACATAAATTTTTAAAAAAAGGGCTGGCGAGATGACTCAGTGGTTAAGAGCGCTTACTGCTCTTCCGAAGGTCCTGAGTTCAAATCCCAGCAACCACATGATGGCTCATAACCATCGTAATGAAATCTGATGCCCTCTACTGGAGTATCTGAAGACAGCTACAGTGTACTTACATATAACAAATAAATATTGTTTAAAAAAATTTTAAATTTAAAAAGAAAAAAGCCTTTCATCCTCAGGGACATGAGTACTGAGGTAGCTAATAACAGCTGATAATAGTGAGGGGGTGAGTACTTCTGAGTCAAGTTAAAGAAATCCAAGGGGTACTGCTCTTGCCCTCTGACACATACACACTTTAAAAATTCCATCTATAAACAAAGTTTAAGGAGACAATGTGTATACTATTTTTCCTAACCTTTCAGACATTCAAATAGCACTATACCATGTTGTTTTGTCTTATAACTAGCTGAGTGTTTTTAAGATGTTGTAATTTGTGAATGTGGGCCACCCTCTTAAGTCATCCATGTGGTCCATTCAGAACACTCTGTAAACAGCATATGGTACAATCCAGCAAAGTTCTAGAAGCACATCACTAACATGTCAAACTCTACAAAATGTAGTTTTAGAAACCAACACTAGGCAACAAATGGTTACACCTTTTTTGTTGTGGTTGTTGTTTGGTTTTCAGAGACAGGGTTTCTCTGTGTAGCCCTGGCTGGCCTCAAACTCAGAAATCCACCTGCCTTTGTTTCTCAAGTGCTGAGATTAAAGGCAGGCACCACCACTGCATGGAGGTTACACTTTTAATATCAGGCTTTCCACTCATTTCTTCTGAATATATTTCTCATAAGGCAGAGCTCAAGAAAATTCACTTACGCTTCCAGTTCTTGCTTCATCTTGGCAAACTCTTCTTTTGTCATAGATCCTTCCCCTTCTCCCAGTTTCTGCATCTTCTCTCGAGGGCCATCAAAGTCTGGCTTTGTAGGAGCCGGAGGGATCTGTAGCAGAGGCAAGTAGTCTGAGTACCTTATCCCAGTGCAGACGGTGACTGCACCTCATCTGCCAATTCAGATGGTGACCCCAATAGAGCTAAGGCAGCTCTCAGTTCATGCAAACCTATTATTCTCTCTGACCTTCTAAAAAGGAACTATTCTAGGCTGGTGGCATACTCCTTTAATCCCAGCTGATCTCTCCGAGTTCAAAGCCAACCTGGTTTACAGAGCGAGTTCCAGGACAGCCACTAAGACAATAAAACCCTCTCTTGAGAAACCAAAATCACACCGCCCATGCCAGAGCATTGATTGCTATTTCTTCAGTTTCAGACAACTGGCAGAACACCATAGCGTGTACATACATTTCTTCGTTGTCAGTTTAAACAGGTGCAATTAATGCCAACAATGGATGGCTAAAACAGAACAAAGCCTTCACATATCCAAAGGAATTTCCCCCTATTTCCAAAGATTTGAGTTTTAGTGCCTGTGATCCAAATCAGAGGCAGAGCTCCTATCTAGTGTGTTTGAGGTCCTGAGTTTGATCCTCCGTCACAAAAACAAATTTATTTTTGAATTAACATTTTGAGGAAACCTTTTAAAGCATAAGGTCACATTCTAACTCAGGTCATGAGATCTAAGGCCAAAGAACCAGAAAGAAATCACTACTGGGCAGATTCTTAATTCTGCCCAGCAAGACATTTGTGTATCTGAATTCATTTAAAAAACTAGTCAAGAGCAGGGCATGGTGAAGCACGCCTTTAATCCCAGCACTTGGGAGGCAGATTTCTGAGTTCGAGGCCAGCCTGGTCTACAGAGTTCCAAGACAGCCCGGGCTACACAAAGAAACTAGCCAAGAGCTCTGCCAACTGTCTCCTTCACTGAATACCATCGAGAAATTTTTCTCTATGCTCCAATACTGATATTTCCTAGAAATCAATTCTCCTGGTGCCTAGGATGAGTGTGGAGAAGATGGTTAAGCTCAGTTCATTAGCACCCCTGTGTACAATCACTATGAATTCCATCTCCAGGGGATCTGACCTGCCGGCACCCACACTCACCTTTACATACACATACACTTAATTCAAACCACTGCAAAATATATGGCCTCTTTATGCAAAAAGGTAAGAAAACAGCTTATTTTCTAAAATGAACTCACAATAAGCCCAGCATAATCCGTTGTTTCAGTAAGAGTGTCATGCAGCCACACAAAGTCTTCATGCTGCCTTGTAACAGAAAACTCTGGGCTCTGGAATATGGGCAGTGTGGTCTGTAAAGACATACAAAAATGGCTTTAGATTTCCTAGAATGTACTATGGGAACATTACACAATCAACACACCAAGTCCCAAAGAGTACAGCAATATATGATCTAAAGCCACTAACCGAGGCAGCTTAGATATCCTCATCTCTAGGAAGTTCTTTTCACAAGGCCCTTTGAAGCTTGCTGTATATAAAAGATTATACTAGCTAGTAACAGACAAGTTTGAGACTGAACCTCCCCCAGGTTATAAAAACACAACAGCAAGTACAATGTTTCTACAGTTTACTATGGTCCTGGAAATTATCCTTGGCTTCCTTTTCTTTTTTTTTTTTTTCAAACTTGGTGTGAGATTTATTATTGAACATGATTGGTAGGGTATAGGAGAGCACCGTGGAAGCCTTCAGGAATGCAGGGCTCTCCACTTGTCCAGAGGACCACGACTGGGGATATATTTGACGCCACAGCCATCAGGAATGAGCCGCTTCTCAGCAACCATGTCTTCAAATTTATCTGCATTAAACTTGGTGAAGCCCCACTTCTTTGAGATGTGGATCTTCTGGCAGCCAGGGAACTTGAACTCGGCTCTTCGCAGAGCCTCAATCACATGTTCTTTATTCTGCAACTTGGTTCGGATGGACATGATGACCTGGCCAATGTGAATGCTAGCCACTGTGCCCTGGGGCTTCCCAAAGGCACTACACATAGACAGCATTGTGATCAGAGGCTTGGTTACCAACTGCCAGAAAATGTCTCCAAGGTCCCTTTGAAGCAACCCATATAGACAATAGGCCACATACACAACACCAAGGAGGCTGCTGTTTGCAACCATTGCACACCAAAGTTCCCACGGGGAAAGGGACTTGGTCGGCTTAATTAGCTGCACATTTGGCATTCTTTTCATGCCAGTGATGTACCTCATGTACAAATGAAAACCAAAACCATGGAAGTGACCGTGGCTGCACATTTGCTTGTTGAGGGCTCCACCCTAGCAGAAGGGAGCTGAAGCACATATATGGAGCCCCCAAGCAAGACAGAAGCTCAAGTTCTCAGCAGTTTGCCACATTGCCCCTAACAAGTGACCATTTCAGCTTAAGAAATCTTTTCACTCCCTTCTGAAAAATGCATCCAACAGTAGCAGTCATTTATTGCCACTCACCTTGGTGTGCACTGTAAACTTGACCTTATCTCTCTCACTGAGTGCATCAGGTATGTCGATCTGAAGCGATGGGTCAACATTCAGGTCCACAGACACAGATCTCAACTGAAATACATTTTAATATTAGCTACATATTCAGAAATCATTTCTCACCAGGAGAGGGCGAGTCAGCAAGTGTTCTTCAATGATGTGATCCATGGCAGGCTGGTCACAGGCCAAACCATTCAAAGATCTAAACGGTCTAACAGGCACAGTGGTATGTGCCTTTTAATCCCAGGCAAAGATCTCTGAGTTCAAGGTCAGCAAGAGCTAGAGAAAACCAAACACACGCCGGGCGTGGTGGCCCATGCCTTTAATCCCAGCACTCGGGAGGCAGAGGCAGGCGGATTTCTGAGTTCGAGGCTAGCCTGGTCTACAGAGTGAGTTCCAGGACAGCCAGGGCTATACAGAGAAACCCTGTCTCGAAAAACCAAAACCAAACAAAAAAAAAACCACACACACAAAATTCCTACAGACAACCTGTGGCTAAGTAACATGCACACCAAAATAGCTATACATATATGACCAATACAGAACCATAAGCCCACCTATAAAACATGAGTTTTTTTCCCCAATAACCAGAGAATATATCAAGAGGCTGGCCATATTTGAAAGTCAGAAGGCCAAGGGATTCTTTAATTACAATTTTGCTTATTTCTGATACTTATGGTAAGCAGCCTGCCTTCTGTAAGTTAGTGAATGTTAAGTAGACACAGCCTTTAAAAACTAACATACAAACTGCAAAGGCAAACTGGCCACTCCATCTTTCCTGTTATAGTCAGACAGAGACTTATAAAGCCAAAAGTCAGGCTTTAGAAATGTTAGCATCGGGCTGGAGAGATGCCTTAGTGACTAAGACAAATCTCAGTAACCACATGGTGGTGGCTCACAACCATCTTGTAATGAGATCTGATGCCCTCTTCTGGGATAGCTGAAGACAGCTACAGTGGACTTGCACATAATAAATCTTAAAAAAAAAAAAAAGTTAGCATCTAGATTGCATTTTCTAGAATTCAGCAATAATGTCCATATTTCTTATTAATATCCATTTCCTTATTTTTCTTTGTTTTGTTTTACAAGGCAGGGCTTCTCTTGTGTAACAGTCTTGGCTGTCCTTGAACTCAGAGATCCACCTGCTTCAGCCACTTGAGCGCTGAGATCAAAGGCATGCACCACCCAGCCTAGCTTTTTATTTTCTCATCCTTAACTCACACTGACAACCATCAGAGGGTAGAGAGCCTTTACCACTTATATCTGCATCCAGCAGTAAAAAGTTGTGTAATGTTACAATTTCTAAGTCAGCACTTATATTCTTATCCTGGAATCACCAAGTAGGATAAAAACTTCAGCATTCCTGTTTATGCTTAACCAGCAAAACCAACGCCCAGGAGTCCAAAGCCATAGAATCTACTAAATAAAACAGGCCCAAGGATAAAAGGATGGTAGCGTTCCTGCCACCTACTTTCACTCACACATCTTTTAAAGTTATGATACAATTATACCCCTCTGCCCTTCCTCCAAACACTCCTATATACGTCTTATTCTTCAAATTCATGGCCACTCTTCATTATTGCTACATATGCACCCCTAAATACAACTTGCTCAGTCTATCCGAGTTACTTGTATGGTTATGAGGCTGACTGTTTGGTATTGGATAAGCAGTTGGTGTCTCCCTCCCCAGGGCAGACTTCTAGTCTATTCTCAGCATTCCTTAATTGTCTGAACTTCTTTATGTAGGGTTGAGCCCTCCTGAAATTCCTTCACCCAGTTAGCATTGTTCAGATCCTGTTTAGGCAGATATGTTAGTGAGAATTCATAGGTCTAGAAGATACAATACCACAGCATACCCCATTCTGCAGGCTCTTACAATCTTGCTGCCCCCCCCCTTCTGTAATAACCCCGAGCCTTAGCTATATTGCAGATATAGCTGCGATTGGCCTCCAAACCTCTGCAGTTTGGTTAGTTCTGATTTCTCTAACAGGTCTTTCTATTGCATGAGGGGTGAGAGCCACACATACCTGTGGTTATATATATAAGGACAAATATTTAGAATGTAGTTAAGTATAGTTATAGGTTTTTTTCCCCAAGATTCATGACTTCACTAGTCCTGTGTAAGTTTCCAGTACCAAGCACTGTTTCCTTCTCCAGGGAATTCATGACTAAGTAGGGATGTTGACTGCTCTCCTCCTTTGGAAACACTTGCACAGTACCATGAAAGCTGGTCCTCAAAGAGGTCTTTCCTTTCTGGTCATTTGCAGCCAAGGAGACCTCTGGGCCCAGTGTCTGAAGGGCATGGCATCTTCAGCATTAGTAGAGATTTGCCTTCCACCTCTAGAGCAACCAAGAGCAATGCCAATAGTCTATAACGTTTTTAGGAGTCTTGGCCCACCCTAACTAACCCCTCAAAGGTTAGAAATAGGCTTCTCATGCCTGGTGTTGAGGTTTTTGTTTTTAGACTCTGGAGAATACTGTCAGCTCAGATAGCCATAAATCTCTTAAAGAATAATTAATTTTATTATTATGCATCTCCTTTTGTTGCTGAGGCCAGATCAGATTCCTGGAGCTGGTGTCAAAGGTATGAGCTGTTGACATGGGTGCTGGAAACTTAACTGCTAGATTCTCAAAGAGCAGCAAGCAGTGTTTTCCAGGCTGAGTCAGCCCTTTCCGTTACTGGCTATTACCTCACAGTGAGGGCTTAGGATTGCTGGTTATGCTTTGAGGAAGGCCTCCGGACTTGCAACATAAATCAGGCTGGCTTTTAATTAATCATTGTTTCTTGAGAAAGTAACTTTAAAACCTTTTGTGCAAAAGGGCCATGCACAAACACACACAACCTATGTCTATAATCTCAACACTTAATTAAAAGGCTGTGTGGCAGAAGACCAGAAATGAGGCCAGCCAGTGCCAAGTAGACAAAATGTTTTAAAGGTATGATTTCAAAACCTCAAAACACAAAAACACCAAAACTAAGACACAGGAAGTGCTTACATCGTCACAGTTCTTACAAGTTCTGCTTTAGACTAGTGCCATAGAGTCAAAGTGCATTGGTCATCTAGTCCCATTTTATATAGTGTTAAGCCATATAGAGCGGAGCAGTGGTGGTATTCCTTTAATCCCAGCACCCAGGAAGGCAGAAGACAGGCAGATTTCTGGAGTTTAGGGCCAGCCTGGTCTACAGAGCAAGTTCCAGGACAAGTGCCCTGGGGTGGGGGTGGGGGTGGGGGTAGAGAACAGTATAAAATGTCAGTCCCTATTATTTCTATTTGGTCACTCTAAAGAAAAAGTAGTCGTTTCTATTTCATTGACTTTTTTCCATTTCTTATTCCTAATGTAGAAAAATATGCTTACCTGGCACATATTAACAAAGAGCCTTCCCTTCAGTTATTCTGTTCACTCCAAGGAGTCTTTTACTGCCTAAGAAACCAACATCTTTGCCAGGGAGAGTTAAGAAACCAAGTCATCAATCCCAGCACTTAGGAGGCAGAGACAGGTAGGTGGATTTTTGAGTTCGGGGCCAGCCTGGTCTACAGAGTGAGTGCCAGGACAGCCAGGGCTACACAGAGAAACCTGTCTCCTCAAAAAAAAAAAAAAAGAAACCAAGTCATCTATAAATGATCTTTCTTCTTAAGAAGGAGTAGACACCTCATGAGTAAGATTTTTTTCTCCAAAGTTAGTACTCAGAAATGAAAGACCTACATGACAGTTAAGAAATACATACTTAGGAATAGTCCAATGAGAAATTCTACTACCATTACTACCATAACCTCTGCCCTTTAAATAAATTCAAATGTTAATATTAAATCAAATTATCACTCCTATTATTTACTCCTATTCCAAAGATTACCAAACTTAAACTCATCTCTATGTATTCTTGGGCAACTTCTGTGTTACTAGAACCTAACAAGCAACTGAGGTACCCACCCACAAGCACTATACCAACTCTTCTCCCTTTAAATGGCTCAACAAGTGGGAGGTGCAAACTCACAATAAATAAATGTAAAAAACAACTTATGAACAAGGAGCTAGAAGGGCTGCAGGAAGTGATCAGATTTGCACCACTCATCTTGGTGAGATGGAACCCAGAGAGGGAGCCATCCCTGCTGACACTAGCCATTCTTACCAGTAGTAGCCTGCCAGCACACAAGCAACCCACAATAGAACACTGCAGAGAGCAGGGCCGGAGGCTACTCAGCCCCAAGCTCCCAGAACAGGAACAGGGGCTGGGAAGAAGGTCAGGGCAGCGTACTCAGCGAATGGATAAACAGAATCATCATTTCACACGGCTGCAAGCCCAGGTACTATGCTGAATTGCTTCTTAATCAAGGGATTTTTAGCTATCTAGACTATTTTCAAATAATTGCAAAATATTCCATTTCCTCCTTTTAGACCTTTAATAGCTTACCAGAAAAAAAAAAGGTGCTTGGCGGGGGTTCTCCTCCAAAGTTCAGTCCTATTGTGAGTTTTGATGCCCTCTTCCAGCATGCAGATGTACATGCAGATAGAGCACTCATACACAATCTTTTAAAAAAGCAAATAGGTGTTTGGGCCAGCAAGAAGGCACTTGTAGTCAAGCCTGATTAGAGCTCCAGGACCCACATGGGAGAAGACAAACTCCCACAAGTGTCAACACAAACTTAAAAATGAAAACAAAAACTAAGAGGTAATGTGCTGGCAACAAAGTCATTTTAGGAAAGTCAGACCAAAAAGAAAATGTTTCCAATTTAGATATTATTTAAGCTTACAACTGTCCTGAAGTTCCCTTCTGATCCCAAAGAATGAAAACTGTCTTCTCAAAAACCTGCGATATCCCAGCACTTGGGAGGCAGAGGCAGGCGGATTTCTGAGTTCGCGGCCAGCCTGGTCTACAAAGTGAGTTCCAGGACAGCCAGGGCTATACAGAAAAACCCTGTCTCGAAAAAACAAAAAACAAAAAAACCTGCGATAATCCCAAGACTGTAAGGACTGTAACCACACTATCTTTGAATACTTACTTTTTGAAGACACTCAGGTTGCTACCCACAACTGCCCTCAATTGCTCAAGCAACAGGTTGATAACACAACACAATGTTCAAACAACTCAATTTTAAAAGGGGGCAGAAGTGCTACTATTCTACTAGGCAGCCATGTGCAGTATATCCTTAGTATACTAGGGTTGCAGGGCAGCCACACTCACCAAGTTTAACTCACCACACTTTAAACCTAATCATTAATCCATTTCTTTCTTTCTTTTTTTTGTTTGTTTTTCAAGACAGGGTTTCTCTGTGTAGCCCTGGCTGTCCTGGAACTCGCTTTGTAGACCAGGCTGTCCTGGAACTCAGAAATCCACCTGCCTCTGCCTCCTGAGTGCTGGGATTAAAGGCGTGTGCCACTACTGCCTGGCCATTAATCCATTCCTAGGTGAGTAGCTATATATAACAAAAAGAACCTTAAGGTTCCCAAAGTCAAAACCTACCACATCACCCAAAGACAGCTGTATTGTTTTAACAACTACATTAAATGCAGAGATTGAAGAAACACACCCTTCATATCTTTTGACAAAGTTCCTCATATCTGGACAAGGACAAAGATGCCCCATGTTCAATTCAAGCTTAATGTAGCATGTTACTTCCTTTCACAAACTATTAATCACAAATTTAAACTCTTGCAAGCAAACGTAATCCCACCCACCACACCACACTAGAAAGCCAGTTAAGATGGGCGTGGTGGCGCATGCCTTTAATCTGAGTTCGAGGCCAGCCTGGTCTACAAAACTGAGTTCCAGGACAGCCAGGGATATACAGAGAAACCCTGTCTCGGGGAAAAAAACAAAACAAACAAACAAACAAAAGAAAGCCAGTTAAACCCCATGATTCAACTAAGGGTAAATCTGTTTAGTGCAAAGAACATTTGACAATTTTTACAGATAGGAGAGGTGGCTACTGTCACCTACAGCAAAACTGTTAGTGGTCTAGTATGGAAAGGACACGCTCTCAAAAAAATACCAGTTGCTCAGGTTTGCCAGAAAGCCTGACTGTCACAAAATCTCAAACACTTAGATCATAGTAAATCAAACCCAGAAAATCCTCTAAGTGGGCAGGCTACTTTCTGTAGCCAAAAACTGAATACATCATAACCTGCTGAAGTATTCACAAACGGGACACTAAGACACCATGTGCAAGTTGCTGATCCAGAACTAAGGCGTGGGCAGCTCTGAGAAGCCACACTTCCTGAATCATATGACTACAGTGCAAAACCTCACTGCCTACACAAAAGATAAATTTAGACTTGCTACATACAGTTCTGATCAAAGTTCAAGGCTGTTGTCTATACTGTTAATGGAAGTACCTATAGAGAAACAACAGCAACTACATTTATAAATGTCTGTCACTAAGTCTGAACAAATATCCTTCACTAAGTCCATGTAACCCCCTAGTGAAAGTCATAAGTCATATTACTATAGTCACTGAGGACTGAATTCAGGCTACATCCCTAGCTCTCTAACACAAAAGGAGAATCCCTAGTTTAAGAAAAGAAGGCTGTAGAATAGTATGTAGACCTTGTAAGTGCTAAAATAGGCTCAACTTTTAGAAAATTTAGTTTCAGAGTTTTTTTTTTGAGACAGTCTCTCACTGGCTGTTCTGGGAACACACCACCATTCTGGTCTCCAGAAACCCGCCAATATCTGCCTTCCAAATGCTGAGATTACAGCATGCAACACCACTTGATCCATCTAGTCAAAAAAAAAAAAAATTTCAAGCTTTTCAAACTAAAGAAAAAGAAAAAAGAAAAGAAGATCCAGGGACAATCAGAACACCAACACAAAACAAAGCTGTTACACTGATTCACCCTAAACTAGACCCATCAGACTAACTCATCTCAAAACCCCCAAGATGCACAATTTGAGATAATGCTCAACCTAGTCTATTCAGGGAGACCCTACACACATACCCCAGCTAGACTTGGTAAATCTCTCTACCTGTGTACCACACTAAAGGAAAACTAAACCAAATTAAAGGAGCTAACAGTGCACAGGCTTTCTATGTAAAAGACATATGGCATGCAATTCTACCCTAAAAGTCATCTTAAGGAGAGAACATCTTGGGGTAAAAGACTTTACAATAATTAAAATATCAGACTTACTTCTCTCCTCCTCTCAGGCCTCCCTACCTTGCCAAAGACCTTTATGAGCATTCAAACTCCTCAGAGCTAGCTGGGGAGAGAGGGATCCCAGAGTTTCAGTTTCATCTGAAGAATCATTAGATTCTAATCTAGTCACTAGAGCAACTTCAAGAATCCCATTTTGATAGAAATTCCAAACTAAATAATCTGAGCATTTAAATAAAACTGCAAAATTTATTAGTTGACAAATTTGCCCAAGTTGAACTCCAGTTCTTTTTCGACACTTGCCAAATTCCCTTCAAATGACTTCTGCCATCTAGGTGTGATCTGCCAGTCTAGTACAGACCAGATAACACAAATGAAACCATGTGCTAAAACCAG
The DNA here is from genome assembly GCA_902729485.2 of Mus minutoides. Lineage (NCBI taxonomy): Eukaryota > Metazoa > Chordata > Mammalia > Rodentia > Muridae > Mus > Mus minutoides. Next base: position 29,950 of record CACVCL010029552.1, on the reverse strand, counting down.
CCATTTACCTCAATATTTAACTCAAGAGAAAGCAAAAGTTGTCATTTTCTCCACTGTAATCATCTCCAATTTTGCTGATCAGAGTGATGGTGAACTCATTTTAAAAATTCTATTAGCAGCTAATAAAGACGATCAAGTCATTTTACATAAATGAAAAAAAAGGAGCCATCAGGGCCTCTCCCGCCCCTAGTACCTATTATATATGTCAGGAGAAACTAATTCTTCTAATGTAAAAGAAATTAAACACCTAGCACAAAGCTCTTTTCAATACAGTATCCTTTGTTGGAACAATCCAACGGGTGCTCCAGAGACCGGTATTTATTTACTTACTAGATAAAGTTTGCCCATTCAAAGATACTTAAAAAAAAAAATCTAAATTCAGCTCTTATTAAAATCTAAGAGCTCCCATATTACTGACTATTTTGTCCACAAAACTGACTCAAAACCTACCTGTGCGGTGGAAAATTCAAGTTTAAAGAGCCAATAAAAGTAGAATCCTTAATTGCCCGTATAGCAATCCCCGTTTATTGCATTCGTCCCCAAGATATTTGCAGCCCCGAGGGTTACATCAACACACAGAATTTACTAAAAATTACAACTCCCACGAGGACACATTTAGCTTTCCCAAGTTGCAAAAACCATGCTACAGATTCTCGATAGAAATTTCCCCACTATTTTAAACGAAAAGGCAATTTTCCTAAAAGGAGGTAGGAATCGCAAACGAAACTGCGATCTACTTTCCAATAACCAAGAAGTCGATTTAAGTTTTAGGAGCCTTAAAAAAAACAAAACACCACGCTCCTAAGGGGTTCAGAGCATTAGACTCAGTCGACAGACTGGCAGATCGTCGGTCAGCTTCCCTCCAAGAGCTCAAGAAGTGGGGTCTCACTCGTCTGGATCTCCTTGGTCAGAGATGAGGGTGCAGAGACACCCCGCTGGGAAGCCATCTCTAAAGGGGTGATTGGGGGGGAACCTCCGGGTCTTGCTATGGACCGCCAACAGCCCGAGCCCCAGAGAAGTCACACCCAGCCCAGGGAGGCCGGTGGGGACCTCCAGCCCAGGTAGCGAGGAAGGGATCTCACCTTGCTGCGGTCCTCCTCCTGCTGCTCCAGCAACTCGGGAACCGCGGCCATGGCGACGCGGGCCTCGAGCAGGGGCCGTGTGGCTGTGCGAGGAAAGAAGAGGCTGGGCCGCCGCCGGGGCGCCTTTCAGGGGCGGCCGCGGCCCCGCCTCCGCCGGCCTCCCTGCCGGACGGCGGCTGGAGGCCGCGGGACTCCGCCACCATCCCAGCAGCCCCGGGCGCAGGCCAGCGAGCGGCACGCCACGTGCTCCCCCAGAGCGGCCTCCCCCGTCCCCGCGGCCGTCCATCTTGGAGCCGGGCAAAGAAGCAACGCGGGGGAGCCTACCCTCGCTCCGCGCCACGCGGACAACCAGCACCGGAGGGCCGGGACGGGGACGCGGGCTCCGAACCCTCCGCCGGCGAGGCACGCCTCGAGAAAGATCGTGCACCGCGGCCCTGGCAATTTATGGCTCAGCCAGAGTCCAAGATGGCGAGCGGCGGTGACGTGCGCGAGATCTCGTGAGCGCGACAACGCGCGGCTTGACGGCGCCCGCGCTTCTTCTTCGGGTGGGTGGGTGGACCGCACTTCTCGGGTGCAACGTGAATGCCGCAGTGCATGCTGGGGCCGCCTCGCTTTGGGAAAGCGCGGGACCGATGAAAGTACGGGTCCCGAGAGGGTTGTTTGCGGGCAGGGTGTTCCAGCGTGGTGGCATCTCAGGTACAGCTAGAACCCTGCCTCTGGCCGAGATTCTGTTTAAATGGTCTCTTCCCTGCCCACACTCGGGTAGATGGAAGTGTTTAACTGTTAGTTAAGACTTATGAATTTGGTTTGGAAGGGGATTGTAGTTGTTTTGTTTCTAGAGACAAAGCCAAGCTAACCTTAAGATTCAAATTCATACTGCCTCAGCCTCCCATGTAACTAAAAGGTTTCCTGGTCTATGCCTCCAGACCTTGTCACATTTATTCAGATTAAAGATTTAGGTGTCATATCCGAAACGGCCAGCACATTAACACTGAACAAAAGCCACTTAGGATTTTCATGAATCTTTCTTGGGAATTATTATTTTTTTTTTTGGAAACGTCAAAAAGTTTAGTGTGTGCACTTTTAATCTTCTTGTGTGATTTTCAATTTGATGGTTTTAATATAGAAAATGTCTTAAACCTAACACCACTTTTTTTTTCCAGATAAGAACAGAGCGCACTTTTAAACGTTGCGGATTAGAGAAAAGTAAGAGGGGTGAAGTCTAAAAATGAAACTGCCTCTGACTTTCTGCAGGCTGCTTAGCCGGTTAAACAGATTTTCTGTAAAAGAAAGCCCTACTGTGAGTTTTTCCACTTCCTCCTATTTGTGCAGCCAAAAGAAAAAAAACTCTTACGAAGCAGTAGACCAAGCGAAGTACTCTCGTTTAGTACGCTCTGTCTTGTCCAGAGGCCCAGCCCAGACTCCAGAGTCGTTGTTCAAGGAAGATGATGTACTGTATGGTCCTGTGAGTAAGCGGAAGGCTGCAGAGCAGGAGCCGCAGACAAGAGTTCCACAACACTACTTTCCTATCTTCAATGAAGAGAGAAACGGGAAACCACGTACAAATGCTTCTTCAAGCCCTTTGAAGATCCCTTTGCAAAGAAAGGAGATACCCAGTGTGACCCGCATCCTTCAGCAGACCATGCCACCTGAACAGAGTTTCTTTTTGGAGAGGTGGAAAGAGCGGATGCTTCTGGAGCTGGGAGAAGACGGGTTTGCAGAATATACTTCAAGTAATTCTCTTACTTCCGGTTATGTGTGGTCACCGGTTTTTAGGAGATAAAGCATTCCTGTCAAAAGAATGGGGCTTAAAAAAATATCTTACTGAGGAAGTACTTTCAAATAGCATTAAATAGCATTTTGTGTCTGCAAACTTGCTTAATCCTCGTAGATACTATTAACTGTCGTTTACACTTAAAGAAATGGGGAGCCGGGCGTGGTGGTCCACCCCTTTAATCCTAGCACTCGGGAGGCAGAGGCAGGCGGATTTCTGAGTTCGAGACCAGCCTGGTCTACAGAGTGAGTTCCAAGACAGCCAGGGCTATACAGAGAAACTCTGTCTCGGAAACAAACAAACAAACAAAAAAAGAAATGGAAATAACAGAGATCAAATTATTTGACAAACTTGCATCATTTATAAACAACCTATCAATTCTTTTCCATCTCTTGACAAAAGTCTAGTTTTGGGGGTGTTTTTGGGGGGGGGTTAAAACAGGGTTTCTCTGTGTAACCCTGGCTGTCCTGTAACCCACTTTGTTTTTTTGCTCAAAATTTAATGGTTACCCATTGTTCTACTAATCAGTATCAATTGACTAGCCACAATCCAGAACTCAATGATCCCCGCTTATAGTTTGGTAAATTGAACTGATCAAATGTTCTTGACTAGAAAATGGTTAAATAACCTTCAGCCAGCCGAATGTGTGTGCACTTTTATTTTAAAATTATTGTCCTTCTTTCCAGGTATCTTAGGAAAAAAACACTAAAAAAGTATAAGCATTTAATTATGTAGGTGTGGATATGGCAAAAGTGACCAAGGCTTTCTTTTATACCAATGGTTTTCAACCTGTGGGTCACAACCCTTAGGGGTCCAACAGCCCTTTCACAGGGTCTCCTAAGACCATTGGAGAACACAGATATTTACATTACAATTCATAACAGTTGCAAAGTTACAGTTATGAAGTAATGAAAATAATTTTATGGTTGGGGTCACTACAACATGAAGTTTATTAAATTATATGAAGGGCTTGCACTGTTAGGAAGGCTGAGAAGCACTCACTACTTTATATCATTCTTCAGATGTGAGGGGCAAGGATTGCATGCTGGAGTGCCTTCCTAAGATGGGTAGTGACAACCGCTCAACTAGTCTCTGCTTTCCTTTTTGGTTGGTTGGTTGGTTGTTTTTCAAGACAGGGTTTCCCTTTGCTGCCCTGGCTGTCCTGGAACTCTAGAAACCAGGATGGCCTCTAACTCAGAGATCTGCCCACCTCTGATCCCGAGTACACGGGGCCTACAGATCTAGATGTTCGTAGTTACACATGTGAAGAATCTAGCCAGGATAGATCTGTAGCTGGAAATTAAACTGCATGGCAATGGGTGAAGTAATCTTTTATTATTTGATAGTGTAGTGGTTAAACTCAGCCTGTGTATGCTAGGCAAGTACTCTGCTATCTAGGCTCCTCCTCTTGTTTTTAACAAGTTTGTCTTCTGATTCATTAAGTAGTCTATAGGCTAACATGGCATCTCTTTACATTTTAATTCCAGCAGGGTTAAATTTCTTTTAAGCCTTTCACATGCAGATAGTTTCAGCAGGACCAAGAACACAGGAAGTAGAACAGTGCACCTCCTAACTTGAATTCCATGTAATCCTCAAATAATTTTCCAGAAGCAATTTTAATTTTTGCTAATGTAGAACTGATCTTTCAAGTCTTTGTAAATTTGACAAACATAATATGGTTTAACATTGCCCCAATTGGATGAGATTGTTTTCCTCTTCCTGGGGGTTTGTCTGCAAGCCTGGGCTTCGGTATGTGTCCAAAATGCTCCCTGAGCTTAACCTTGCTCTGCTAGGAGACTTGAGCCAGAGTATTGTTGCTTTGGGTAAGCTAACAAGACAGCCAAGGCTGCTGGAGGAGCCGCCTTCATTATCTTGCTGAGTTGTTTGAAAGCACCAAGGCCACTACCTAGCCTCACACTGCTCTCTTTCTCTCTCCTTTACCAGTGATCAGGTGACTATGTAGCGCTTTTATTGAGTATGTTTATGTTTCCTGTTCTTAACGTAAAAGAATGTAAGGAGCCTAAGGAGATGGCTTGTAGTTGGTTAAGCGAGTTCCACACTGACATTGCAGCCGTGAGCAGGGCTCCATTAAGGCCTACAAAATGAGTTATATCCTTCTCAGGAGAATGAACTCTCCCTCCAGCTTGGGTGGACACCTAATATTTCAACCTACCCTAAAACACTAAATGTTGATCCAGTTGAACTGGTCAGTCAGCCTGCCTAAAAGACCACTCCTCAGGAAGGTATAGTCACCTAAGTACACGAAGAGATGAAAGAAATAATTATTCCCTTAGTGAAATAATATACTTTTCCTTCTCAGAAGCCCAAGGGCTACACACAGTTATAATTGAGCAACATGAGGCTCTGTTAGGTCCTGACTGAAGGCATACATTTCCTTTTTTTTTTTTTTTTTTTTTTTTTTTTTTTTTTTTTTTTTTTTTTTTTTTTTTTTGGTCAGTTTTGGACTCTGACCATAGCCTATGTACATTTTTGGTTTTGGTTTTCTGGTACTTTTGTGACTCTCCTCCTCATCTCCCTTCTCTGGAAAGCTGCCAAGATTTATAGCTTGGGTACTGGAGAGATGCTTGGGGGGGGGGGGGTTAGAGCATTTGTTGCTCTTTCAGAGGACCCAGGTTGGATTCCCAGCACCCATGTGGCTCACAACCATCTTTACTCCAGTCCCAGGAGCTCTGAGGTCATCTTCTGGTCTACTTGGGCAACAGGCAAACACATGCGGTACACAGATATACATTTAGACAAAATACTTACACATTTTTAAAAAAGTATAACCTTCATGTCCTATGCTTTTTCTTCTAAACTTTCAAAAAGAATGTTTTTAAAGATAAGCTAGGATGTGGTAGTGTATGCCTTTAATCCCAGCACTCAGGAAGCAAAGTTCTCTGTATGTTCAAAACCAGCCTAGTCTACATAGTTCTAAAACAGCCAGAACTACCTAATGAGAGCCGTCTCAAAAAAAAATTACATTATTGAGTTTGACAGGAAACTGAATATAGCTGGGTATAGTTGTACTTACCAGCACATGAGACTTAAGTAAGAGAATCTCATGTTCATAGCTGGGCATAGTTGTACTTACCAGCATATGAGACTTAAGTAAGAGAATCTCATGTTCAAGGCCAGCCTATAATACAAACAAGACCCTGCCTACAAATACAGAAAAAGGGTGACATTTTGTATCTAAGGGGTTTCCATTTAAAGGTAATTTTTGTATAATGTAAATTGTTTCTATTATATGTAATATGTAGCATTTCATTTTAAATTTTGGTTTGGTTTTGGTTGGTTCTGTTTTTATTTTTTCTCCATTTCTTTTTAGATGTGTTTTTACAAGGCAAACAGTTCCATAAAGCCTTGGAAAGCATACTGTCACCCCAGGAGAACCTAACAGGGCGAGAAGAGCACCCCCAGTGTGGCTACATCGAAAGCATTCAGCATATTTTGAAAGAAATCAGTGGTGTGCAAGCTCTGGAGAGTGCGGTCCAACATGAGGCCTTGAAGTATGTAGGGCTGCTGGACTGCGTGGCTGAGTACCGGTGAGTACCTGTGCCTCCTTCAGTCACAGTGGGCGAATGGGTGAGGCATGATTGTCTATGGGGCAGCTGTCTCTTAACCCCTGCTTCAAGATATGCCTAAGGCATTGTGGCCTCCATCTTTTTAAGGTAAAAGGGGGAGAACAGGGCAGGAGATAGGAGAGACATACCGAGGAAAGCCACCTCCTCTGTGCCAATATGAAAATCAAACTGGCCAGGGGCATGGCTTATCTTCCAGCCTGTCCCTTCTCTTGTCTCTCCAGGACCTAATCACTGTTGTTTTCTTTTGGCTTTCTTTTCCCCTTCCCCCATGCTTTTTTCCTGTTTTCCCAAAGATTGTACAGTGATCCATTAGCCCTGACAATCAGCTCTCTTCCTGGCTTCCAGGCAGCAGCTGATATGATAAGGACTCTGAACCAGCTAAAACTTCCTTTGGCTTCTAAGTTGCTGCTGTTACTGTTTTTCCTAGTCATTCCAGATTCCGAGAGCTGCTGTCATCTGCAGATAATCCATTCCAAATAAATCATGAGAGCAATAACAGGATGCGAGGGGAAGAGTGTGGACTCTGTGACAGTTGGACTAGGTAGTAAGGTTTTAGAGACAACAGTCACACTATGCAGCTCTGGCAGTCCTGGAACTCACTACATAGACCAGGCAGGCCTAGAATTCCCAGAGATCCACCTGCCTTTGCCTCTCAAGTGCTGGGATTAAAGGCGTGTACCACATGCCCAGCTTCTGAACTTAACTTTTATGGATGCCCATGGATCTGACGTCATTCGGACCCTGACTTCGTTTACTTGGCATACTCTTATGCATCCATGTTGTTCCAAGTGACAGAACTACCCTCTTTGTTTGTTTGTTTCATTATTTATTTGTTTGTTTGTTTGTTTTTTTTTAATAGGGTCTCACCATGTAGCCTTGACTAGCCTAGAACTCACCATGTGTATCAGGCTGACCTCAAAATTATGGAGATATGCCAGCTTCTGCCTCCCGAGTGTCTGGGTTAAAGGCTTGCACTACCAAACCTGGCCCTACATTCCGATCTTTTAAATATTTATAGTTAGTAGGTGTAGCATCATACCAGAATGGATGGAGTGAGGAAGTGTCTGTGTACATAGGAACTTTTAGGCAAGGGTCCAGATTTCCTTACTTCTGTGTTTGAATGTCAAAGGCTCCTACTGATTGAACTCAGCTTTTATGGTGAAGTGTCATAGCATGTATCAATCCATAATGAGTTCTTTACTACTGATATATTCTGCTTCCAAAAAATTAACCAAAACCATGAGAGGTGTAATCTCAGTTGCTGTTAGTGGTTAAAGGAGACACAAGGAATAAGGAGAATTATTATTTGAACCAAAAATATGCTTCCTACTCCTCCTGAATAGCTTCATGTGTAATAGGATTCTCTGTTGCTGAGCTATGCCCGGTCCCATCTATCCTGGCTTTTCTCCGAAGGCAAGAACTCACTCTGCATGCAGCACAGGCTGGCTTTGAGTTCTTGGTTATTCTCTTGCCTCCACATCATAGCTGCTAGAATTATAGGCATGAAGACCATGCCTGTCATGCTTTTCTAATCCTAGGAAGTAAAAAGCCTGTTTTGGAAAGTAGAGGATAAAGCAACAGTCTTCGAGGAGCCAAAACTAAAGAACATAACAAGAACATAACACAGGGATTAACTTCGTAGTTTTTCTCTTTTATAGGATTTTTACATTACATACATGCATAATCTACCTGTTTGTTTGTTTGTTTGTTTGTTTGTTTGTTTGTTTGTTTGGAGTGTGTGTTTGTGTGTGTGTGTACACATATGTGTAGGTTCTCACACCACAGTTTGCAAGCCGAGGTTGGAGCACAACCTTGGGAGTTTGCTCTCCTACCATGTGAGTCCCAGGCACTGTGCTTGGGTTGACAGGCATGGCAGCAGGGCACCTCTCTCTACCCATTGAGCCATCTTCCTGGCCTGAGTTTTTCAATTTGAACTGTTACTTAGAAAGAATTTCTCTGGGTTCTCCTTAGGGGCAAGCTGTGTGTGATCGATTGGAAGACATCAGAAAAACCAAAACCTTTTATTCGAAACACATACGACAACCCGCTGCAAGTTGTGGCGTACATGGGTGCCGTAAACCACGATGCCCACTACAGTTTTCAGGTCAGAACATGAGCTCCTGCATGATAAGCTGGTTGTGGTGGTTTGGTTTTGCTGTATTTAAAGCACTGCTTTCTGCTCTTCGGCATTCTCTCACTACAGCACACTCTCCTCCCCTCCTGGGCTGCTGCTGTTTGCTTGCTTGTTTGTTTCTGCCTTCTTTGCTGCTTAATGAGTACAGTCTGTTCTTCAGTGTTTATGGGCCATCTTTGTGCTCTCCTGTGTCCTGGTGCAGTCTTTAACCAGCCCATCTGAGAAATGGATTTGCAGATACTACTATAGCATGCTTAGCACTGGCTAATTTGCCCTGGAACAAGAGGAGATGCTGAAGCTGCACTGTGTTTCTCTGTAGGTTCAGTGTGGATTAATTGTGGTGGCCTATAAGGATGGGTCCCCTGCCCACCCTCACTTCATGGATGAAGAGCTCTGTTCCAAGTATTGGGCCAAGTGGCTTCTTCGACTAGAAGAATATACAGAAAAGCAAAAGAACCTGAGCTCTCCAGAGGCAGCGTAGAGGCCTGGGGATCACTTGGCAATGCCACGCATGCTCCTCTGTTTGGGAGATGCACTGCTGTCCACTGAGTTTCCAAGGAGGCGTGCCGGGAACTGGGGCCTGCATTAACACAAGTTGAAGATGTGGTGGGTTGGGATGTACCCACCTAGAAGCCAGAGAGTCTGGAGGTCAGCGCCGGACTCACCAGCTGCACCACCTCTGGCTGTTTCTCACCTGAGAGAAGGACACTGGGATTGGCAGCTGCCCAGGGACTTCTGTGCTCCCTTGCAAACCTCTGTGTCCCTGGCAGGATGCCCAGTCTTTGAATTGAGATCAGAAGGCCAAGTGAAGCATCATGTGCCATACATGTCCCTAGAGTTCTCAGGGATGGGAGGGGTGGGAGGGGCCCTGCACCATCAGGGTGTACAGAGGGAGAGCAAGCGCGTAGGCGTCACCACCACAGTTTCCTAGAAGGCGTTTTATACACCCTTGTGTCATTAGGAGAAACTTGTTTCGGCCTGAGGAAACCTGGCTGCCTAGAGAGCTGGGACGCACCACATCATTGGCTGGATCCTTTTCCTCACCAGAGAAGCCCCAGCAGCAGGAAGCCTGAGTGTGGAAGTCACCGTCATTAGGGTTTGGGTGTCTGTTTCTGGTGTCAGCAGGCCATGGACTACAAAAAAATACTGTTGTGGAACTTGTTAACAAAAGGAACAATGGTAAAACTTTTTTCTATGTTTGATAAGTAACAAAAAAACCATTGGCTGTTCTTGGATTTGGGAGAGGGTTTTCTGTTTTATAAAGTAAATCTAATAGCATTTAAGTTACAGCTATTAAAATTGTAAGTTATACAATCACATTTAGTTTTCATTAGTCATAAAAAAATAAAAGCGAGTTAACTGATTCAGCAATTAGATGCTTCATCTTTCAGTGGACCCGAGTTCTGTTCCGAGTACCCGTGTCCGGCAGCTCACAATTGTCTATAAGGTCAGTTCTAGGGAATCCAGCACCCCTTCTGCACTCTGAAGACACCTGTATCATGCACAGACGTACATCCACGTGAATAGCGAGCTTTTTTTCCTGACTTCATCTTTAATTACTTTCTCACATATTACACCCTAACCACGGTTTCCCATCCCTTCTCTCCTCCCAGTTCCTGGCCCTGCCCCTCACTTTCCTCCCCCTGGTTCGCTCCTCCTCAGTTTCCCTTCAGAAAAGGGCAGGCCTCCCAGGAATATCAACCAAACATGTCATATCAAGTTGCAATAAGACTAGGCACCTTCCTCAAGCCAGTAGGAGGAAAAGGGTCAGAGACAGCCCCTGCTCCCTCAAGAAGACCAAGTTACCCAATCCTAACACAGATGCAGCGACTTAGGTCAAACCGGTACAGGCTGCCTGATTGTCGTTTCTGTCTCAGTGAGCCCCTGAGTCCTGGTTAGTTGATTCTCTGGGCTGTTTTGTGGTGTTCATGACCCATATGGCTCCTACAATACTCTCTCCCCTCTCTTCTACAGTATTCTCTGAGCAAAAATGAGCTTATTTAAAAGAAAAAGTAATAAAGCATTAATATTTGTTTTTATTTAAATGTGTATTTATAGGGTGATTTCATGGGCCTGAAAATTGTTTGGACTTTATCATCATTTGTTTATACATTTCCTGCAGTGCTGGGGATCAAACCCTTGGCACATGCTTTGAGTCTAATCATTGCACTTGGACTTTACGTCTGAAATTCTACCACTGGCCCAGGAGTTTACTGAGCTCTATAAAAACGCACCAAAGAAGGTGGCCTAAGTGAACGCAACCATAGTTACTTGACAAAGTCAGCAGGATGTAGATATATCTACAGGGTTCTCTAGAGGAAGTGAGCCAAGGAAATATAAAAAGATTTACTGGGGCTGTAGAGATGGCTCAGAGGTTAAGAGCACTGGCTGCTCTGCCAGAGGTCTTGAGTTCAATTCCCAGCAACTATGTGGTGGCTCACAACCATCTGTATAATGTGATCCAGTGCCCTCTTCCAGCCTCCAGACATATATGCAGGCAGAACGCAGTGTACATAATAAATCTTTTTTAAAAGAAGATTTACTGGATTGACTTAAACTATAGGGCTGGGTGGGTAGTCCAACAGTGATCCATGCTGGAGGGCCAGAGAACATGGTAGCTGCTCACTCCCCAAAGCTGGATGCCTGCGCAGTTCCTGGTACAGCTGACAGTCTCCGTGCTCCCTGGAGTTACTGGTGCTCAGTCCCTGTTTGAAGGCTGACTTGGAAAATGCTGATGCATTCCCAAGCTCTGTGAAGCACAACTCCAGGCAGGCTCCCTTCCTAAGCCACAACTTGTCCACAGCTCCCTTCGTAAGCCACAGCATCAATAACTTCTACCACATCAGTTACTGCCTCGACCTGAGGAGAGGGAGATAGACATTGTAATTTTTATTTGTCTGATGAATATATGTCTCAGAGTGTATGCCACAAATTGGCAGAGGCCAGGAGAGGACATCAGATCCCCTGGACCTGCAGTTACAGGCAGCATGAGCTACCAGACATGTGTGCTGGGAGCCAAACTGGTCCTCTGAAAGCAGGAAGCATTTAGCTACTGAATCATCTCTCCAGTCCCAAAATGTACGTTTTTAAAAGACGAGGAGAGGTGCTGGAGAGCGCTCGGTGGTTAAGAGCAGTGGCTGCCTTCAGGAGGATCTTCCCAGCACCCACATGGCAGCTAACAATAGTCTGACTCCAGTTTTAGGGAGTCTGAGGCGCTTGCTCTTCTGGTCTCTCCGGACACCTGCACTCCCATGTATATGCCCACACAGAGAAGCATAATTTTCTTTAAATTTTTTAATCTGCTGGGGGGGGGGGTGCGAGTCGTTCATCCTAGCACTCAGGGGAGGCAGGCAAATTTCTGTGCATTCAAGGCCAGCCTGGTCTACATAGCGAGTTCCAAGACAGCCAGGGCTCTATTATGTAGAGAAACCCTATCTTGAAAAACAAACAAAAACCACGGGGCATGGTGCCACATGTATTCAGTCCCTGGTGCTCTGAAGGCTGAGGCAGGAAGGCCGCTTGAACCCCAAAGGTGGGGTCCAGCCTGGGAAAATAGTGAGACGCTCATGAAGAAATGATCACAATTAAAGGCATAGAACAGCCGCGGGCGTGGTGACGCACGCCTTTAATCCCAGCACTCCGGAGGCAGAGGCAGGTGGATTTCTGAGTTCGAGGCCAGCCTGGTCTACAGAGTGAGTTCCAGGACATCCAGGACTATACAGAGAAACCCTGTCTCAAAAAAAAAAAAAAAAAAACCCAATAAATAAATAAATAAATAAAGGCCTAGAACAATAAAGCCAAGCTTTAATAATTAATATTACTAAATTTTGGATGCCTCCTTTCCCTCTAAACGGTTCTCAAGCTTCCTCGTGCTGCAGTTCCTAGTACAGTTCCTCAGGTATGGTAAGCCCTAAACATAACATTATTCTGTTGCTACTTCATAACTAATTTTGAATCATAATGTAAATATCTGAGATGCAGGATATCTGATAGGTGACCCTCAAAGGGGAGGTCACGACCCACAGGTTGAGAGCCACTGCTCTAAAAATAGTGTATATATCAAAATCCAGTGAAATAGGTTTTCTGAGTATAAATTTATTTATTTATTTATTTATTTATTTATGGTTGTTTGAGACAGGGTTTCTCTGTGTAGAAACCTGTGTTTCGGCCAGACGTGGTGGCGCACAGCTTTATTCCCAGCACTTCAGAGGCAGAGAAAGGCAGATTTCTGAGTTCGAGGCCAGCCTGGTCTACAGAGTGAGTTCCAAGACAGCCAAGAAACACAGGTTTCTTTTTTCCTTTTTTTTTTTTTTTTTTTTTTTGGTTTTTTCGAGACAGGGTTTCTCTGTATAGCCCTGGCTGTCCTGGAACTCACTCTGTAGACCAGGCTGGCCTTGAACTCAGAAATCTGCCTGCCTCTGCCTCCCGAGTGCTGGGATTAAAGGCGTGCACCACCATGCCCGGCTATTTTTTAAATTCTTAGTGATTTATTTATTTTTATTTTATGTGCATTGGTGTTCTGCCTGCTTGTATGTGTATGTGAGGGTGTCAGATGCCCTGGAACTGGAGGAACCGCAGGATAAAAGGAGATCCAGCTCTATAGAGTTGTCCTTCTGTGTGCCATTTCTTCTGAGCATCCACACATATATGACCAAGCCCGCTCAGTCAGTCAACAGGTTCTCCAGCGCGGGAGCGAGGATTAAAAAGAAAAAAGACAGTTAGACAACATTGTAGCGTGACCCCAGTCAATTCTGAGACTGAAGGCAAATTTTTATTTTCCAACCCACTTTTTTTTTTTGCGGGGGTTGGGGGGGGAGTGGGGGGGGAGTGGGGGGTGGGTTCAAGACAAGGTTTCTCTGTATAGCCCTGGCTGTCCTGGAACTCACTTTGTAGACCAGACTGGCCTCGAACTCAGAAATCTGCCTGCCTCTGCCTCCCAACCCACTTTTTAATACCATTTTAATTACATGCAAGTATTTTGGGCAAGCAGTACAATAAGGAACAAAGCAGCATGGAAGTGTATGTGCTGTGCTGCCAGGATAGTTGTTTAAAAGGGCTTGTCATAATGACCAAAATACCTGAGCCCACTTCCTTGTCCAAGCCCAGAATCTTGCCTGCAGCCTAGTTCTCTTCCACCCTAAGATTAAAATTCATGCCTTACCCTACTTCTCTATTACAGCCTAAAGTTAGATTCTTGCCGAAACTTACTTCCTTATTATATCCTAATATCAGAGTCCTCCCTGAGCTTACTTCCAATGTCAGATAACTGCCTGAAGCCCATTTCTTTGTTCTTGTTCAATGTCAGACTCCTGCCAAGCGGTACCCCAAAAGGCTTTCCACACATATACAATGTAAGTGTGGTGCGGTAGTACACACCTGCAATCCTAGCCCTCAGGAAGCTGAAGCAGGAGGATTGCCATGACTCAACTAGGTACAGCTACATAGAATAGTCAAATCAAGTCTGGGCTGATAATACAGTGACACCAGGCCCTGTCTCAAAATACAACCAAGCTTTAGTATCTGCAACAGTTTAGGAGCTGAAGAGATGGCACACTGGTTAGGGCACTTACTGCTCTTCTGGAGTTTGGTTTCCTGTTGTTCCACAGTCACCTGTAACACCAGTTCTGGGGGAGCTGATGCCCTCTTCTGACCTCCAGGGGTATGTGTGGTGTACATACAAACATGCAGGCCAAACACATACAAAGAAATCTAATATGTTTAATCGTGTGTGCATGCGTGTGTGTGTGTGTGTGTGTGTGTGTGTGTGTGTGTGTTAGAATCTGTGCACAGGAGTAACTGAGTCTAGAACCTTGAATCTGAAGTTGTAGGTGTGGGTTCTGAACCTGGGTCCTCTACAAGAACAGGAAGTGCTCTTAGCCACTTAGCCATCTCTCCAGCCCCAATTCTGGGACTCTAGCTCACCTCAGGTTGTCTGACTTGAAAGCAGTGAGCCATCTCGGCTTCCTTACAAGAATACAGGAATGCTGCTTTTGTAGTCCTCGTGTTTGAGACAAAGCTCACTCTATTCCCTTTTGGTTGGTGATATAGCTCAATAGTAGAGCATTTACCCAGCCTGGAAAGGCTCTGTCCCCAGCACTACAAAAACAACCTGATGTAACTCTGTTCATTCTTAGTCACTGCATTAGAATGGGGAGGCACTGACAATAAAAAACAAGTTTAGTTTAACACAGAATCACTTCTTCCCCCACTTCGGACTGGACCCCGTAGTTGCAGCCATTAGCCCGTGAGGATCTGAGAACATTAACCTCTATGAACCTGTTTTAAATTGTAGGGAAACTTGTCAGCATATGACCCTGTGGTTTTATGTGTTGACCTTGGCAAATACAGGAAAGAGAGTTGGTTAGTGAGACCTTGTTTCTAGGTAACCAATTTGCCTACCCGCCTTAAGCGGCACTAGAAGGGGGTAATTTGTTCTAAGCGCTGCAGCTCTCCACCTGAGCAATTAACATTTGATTACAACTTACCCTGCCCTCCCTAAGACATAGAAAGGTGAAGCAGGGGAATAGCTGAATGTCTATTTTTAAAAAAAACACTTAAGGTGCTGTGAGCTGGAACCTACCAGAAACCATTCTAAAGCAATCCACCCAAAGTATAGGGCAGAACTGACTTCTTTCTGCCCTGCCCCCAACGCATCTGATAAATAGCAACATTCTGAGTTGCTTCTCCCATTTTGCTTAAGAGCTATACTTAAATAGTCTGTGAGAAATACTCAGTAAGCAGGATAGTAACCAGCGAGTCCTCTGTGTTCCCCTGACCTCGTTCCCAGCCAGCAGTTTGGATCTTTCTAGCATATACTTTTATAGATTTATGACATGTCCTGGTCCCTGCGAATTAGGAAGTTTGGCTGTGATTTTAGTTTTTAGATATTTTTTTTTTAATCTTTTCTCAGTGCTGGGTCTTGTGTATTTACACGAGTACCTGCCCCTTAGCAATTTGGGTTTGAGATCGATCCAGGCTTACTATATCTGGATCTAGTGCTTACTATTATTATTATTATTAATTTGTTCTTTGTTTGCTTTTGAAACACAGTCTTTGTACATAGCCCTGGCTATCCTGGAACTCACCACATAAACCAGAGGCTGGCCTCCTCGAACTCACAGAGATCTGCTTGCCTCTGCCTCCTGAGTGCCGGGATTAAAGGTGCCACAGCATCTTAATGCCACTCTGTGACATTCTCTCGTGATTTACTGCCATACTAATGAATTACCAGGTTAACTTTTGCTAGTGTCGACAGTGCTGCCTGTGGGGAGCATTCTGTACTCGCTCAGTGCTGTGGGGAGCACTCTGTACTCACTTGTGCTGTGGGGAGCACTCTCTACTCGCTCAGTGCTGTGGGGAGCACTCTGTACTCACTCAGTGCTGTGGGGAGCACTCTGTACTCACTCAGTGCTGTGAGGAGTACTCTGTACTCGCTCAGTGCTGTGGGGAGCATTCTACTCGCTCAGTGCTGTGGGGAGCACTCTGTACTCACTCAGTGCTGTGGGGAGCACTCTGTACTTGCTCAGTGCTGTGGGAACACTCTGTACTNCAGTGCTGTGGGGAGCACTCTGTACTCACTCAGTGCTGTGGGGAGCACTCTGTACTCGCTCAGTGCTGTGGGAACACTCTGTACTCGATCAGTGTTGTGGGGAGCACTCTGTACTCGCTCAGTGCTGTGGGGAGCACACTGTACTCGCTCAGTGCTGTGGGAACACTCTGTACTTGCTCAGTGCTGTGGGGAGCACTCTGTACTCAGTGCTGTGGGGAACACTCTGTACTCGCTCAGTGCTGTGGGGAGCACTCTGTACTCGCTCAGTGCTGTGGGAACACTGTACTCGCTCAGTGCTGTGGGGAGGACTCTGCACTCGCTCAGTGCTGTGGGGAGCACTCTACTCGCTCAGTGCTGTGGGGAGCACTCTGTACTCTCTCAGTGCTGTGGGGAGCACTCTGTACTTGCTCAGTGCTGTGGGGAGCACTCTACTCACTTTCCAATTCATGCAAAGCAAATGCAGGCAGTGGAGAGCAGAGTGTAGCCATGGCCCAGCCAAATCCTAGTGCTGTAACCTTGGACAAGTTTCCCCGTCTGGACCTGTGTTCTCACTTGTAAGCTGAAGGGAAATGATACTACTGAAGGACTGGGAGGATGAGGTGAGGGGAGCCCTGAGGGCGGTGTGCCACACAGTGGGAACAAATGTCATCAGTCTCCAGTGTTCAAACCTGGTTTTGCTCAAGTGAACCAAACATTACTGTCAAACTTCTTTTGTTGTTGTTGTTGGTTGTTTTTTTTTTTTTCTGAGACAGAGTTTCTCTGTGTAGCCCTGGCTGTCCTGGAACTCACTTTGTAGACCAGGCCGGCCTCGAACTCAGAAATCCACCTGCCTCTGCCTCCCAAGTGCTGGGATTAAAGGCGTGTGCCACCACGCCTAGCTTCAAACTTCTTTTCAAGGAGGAAAAGCTCAAAAACCCTCCACAAAGAACTACAAGCAACCAAGAACTGTGGAGAGTGGGAGAAATAGTGTTCCTCAGGGAAGATAACCAGTCAGATATCCAAAACAGCCCTGAACACATACAAGTATCATTAGATATACTGAATTAGATATACTGAGGAGGTTATTTAGGAATACCCCCCTCTCATTCATATATATATATATATATATATATACATACATATACATGTAACAATAATTAATGAAAAAAGAGGCCATGAATTTGAAAGGGAAAAAGAGGGACATATGGGAGTGTTTGGAGGGAAAACAGGAGAAATGTTATAAATATAATCCTGGGCTGGCAAGATGGCTCAGCGGGTAAGAGCACTGACTTCTCTTACAGAGGTCCCGAGTTCAAATCCCAACAACCAAATGGTGGTTCATAACCACCTGTAATGAGATCTGAAGCCCTCTTCTGGTGTGTCTCTTCTGGTGTGTCCAAAGACTGCTACAGTGTACTTATTTGTTTTTGTTTTTTTAATGGTTTTAGAGCTTTATTGTAGAAAGGCAGGGAGAAGGAAAGAAGGTAGAAAGACAGCCGGGCGTGGTGGCGGACGCCTTTAATCCCAGCACTCAGGAGGCAGAGGCAGGCGGATTTCTGAGTTCGAGGCCAGCCTGGTCTACAGAGTGAGTTCCAGGACAGCCAGGGCTATACAGAAAAACCCTGTCTCGAAAAAAACCAAAAAAAAAAAAAAAAAAAAAAAAAAAAAGAAGGTAGAAAGAGGAAGAAGGAAGAGAGGCCGGCCATGGCCATGTGGAGAGGAAGGGAGGGAGAGAGAGAAGGAGGGCTAGAGATGAGAGTAAGAAAGGTAAAAGCTTAAAAAGCCTTATTTGTAATAATAATATAAATCTTTGGGCCAGAGCAAGCTGAGTTGATGGGAGCGAGCAGAGGTCCTAAATTCAATTCCTAATACCACATGAAGGTTCACAACCATCTGTACAGCTATAGTGTACTCAAATACATAGAATAAATAAATCTTTAAAAATAAATAAATAGGGCTGGTGAGATGGCTCAGCGGGTTAGAGCACCCGACTGCTCTTCCGAAGGTGATGAGTTCAAATCCCAGCAACCACATGGTGGCTTACAACCACCCGTAACAAGATATGACGCCCTCCTCTGGTGCGTCTGAAGTCAGCTACAGTGTACTTATGAAGAATAATAAGAAATGAATCCTTGGACCGGAGAGACCAACCGGAGCAAGCCAGGCTGTCCGGAGCGAGCGGAGCCAAACGGGGACGGCCGGAGCAAGCGGGGACGCCGGAGCTAGCAGGGCTGGAGCGAGTGGGGCCGAACGGGGATGGCCGGAAAGAGCGGGGCCAAAACCGGAGCAAGCGGAGCCGATCGGAGCGAGCAGGGCTGGCTGGAACAAGCGGGGGCCGTACGGGGGGCGGCCGGGAGCAAGTGGGGCTGGCCGGAGCGAGCGGGGTTGAGCAGAGCGAGCGGGGTTGACCGGAACAAGGGAAAAATAAATAAATAAATAAATAAATAAATAGAGCCAGGCGTGGTGGCGCAGCCAGAGAAACCCTGTCTCGAAAAACAAAAATAAATAAATAAAATCTCAAAAATAAATAACTAAAATATTTCTCTTCAGAATGACATTATCAACTTAAACACCCACCTACAGAGTCTAGTGCTTTCTGACTCTCCACATCCCCCTTAACAGAAAAATTGGGAGCCTGTCCCCAATCTTACAGGTTGAAAGCAATATATTTGAAATACTAGTCATAATTGCTTGGATGAAATCCACTTTAGGATGGTGGTGCCATCTAGTGGTGCCATACTGCACTGCAGTTATGATTCAGAAGCCAGACATGGGGCAGACCTTGGGTATTTCTGGGTAACTGGGTGGGTAATATAGGTCTAGTTTGGTTTTATTTTTTTGTTTTGTTTTGTTTTTTGTTGTTTTTTAATTAGATGTTTTCTTTATTTACATTTCAAATGTTACTCCCTTTCCTAGTTTCCTCTCCAAAAATCCCCTATCCCTTTCCCCCTCCCCCTGTCCACTCCTGCTTCCTGGCCCTGGCATTCCCCTATACTGGGGCATAGAACCGTCACAGGTCTAAGGGTGTCTCCTCCCATTGATGACTGATGAGGCCATCCTCTGCTGCATATGCAGCCGGAGCCATGAGTCCCACCATTTGTTTTCTTTGATTGGTGGTTTAGTCCCAGGGAGCTCTGGGGGTACTGGTTAGTTCATATTGTTGTTCCTCTCTTGGGACTGTTGGTTTGGTTTTATTTACCTTTTTGTTTTGTTTCTTAGATCTTTCAGGTTAGTCCCAAACTGCTAATCTTCCTGCGTCAAACGTCTGAGTCCACCACAGGACCAGTTCTCTGGAATAAGAGAGACTAAATGAGTTTCTGCCATCTCTTCTCTGTTTTTAAAACAACCGTGCTTCTCATTTTTCTGCCTTGGTGACATGAAGCCTTTCCTCTAAGTCCCAGATGAGGGAAAGTTTTGTCTGCAAACCCAGTGAGACCTCTTTCAAATGAATGCATCTGGGTCACAGCTCAGACCAGGAATAAATTAGGAATGAGGATGTTTACCAAACCAGCAGGAGTCTGCGGCTCCCACCAGGGTGGGCTGCCACTGAGCACTACTAACCTGCAAATTACTAGATTACTAGTAGGACACCAGGCAGTGCTTGCTGGCCAAGAGACTGGCAGAGAGGCCAGAGCTGTGGTCTCAGAGAATCCTGGCTCACGTTGGCCCAAGACTATCTGCTGCAAAGACTTCCATAGCGCAGTCTGAAAGGATCCAAGAGTGCCTGAATGGCAGGTGCCAATCAGAGGCACAGACACATTTGATATTTGTTTATGTGTTCTATGTATGTACCCACCTGTGTGTCAGGGCACACGTGGAGGACGGAGAACAACTTTCAGGAGTCTGTTGTCACCTTCCCCTATGCGAGTCCTGGAAGTGGAACATAAGCTTTCAGGCTTGCCAGCAGGCACTTTCCCCCACTAAGATGTCTTGCTGGCCCATAGATACAGTTTTAAAGATCTGCACAAAAATGTTGATTGAAGGTAAGGTGTCAAAAGTGATATGGGCCAAAATTCGTGTAACATAGCTTTAAGTTCTGTGACTTGTAGACCAGGCTGGCCTCGAACTCAGAAATCCTCCTGCCTCTGCCGGGATTAAAGGCGTGCGCCACCACGCCCGGCTCAGCTACCTCTTAACCATATAAGATGTAAACGAGCCTAACCCCCAGTCTTACCTGCTATGTCCAGCCCAAATCTTACCTGCTCCACTGGCAACAAGATGGGTGGGGAACAGGAGGCAGGGGCTGCAGTCCCAGCCCCATGATGCTCTGCTCCGTTACTTCATCTCTCAGTACCTGGTTTCCCATTGGTGATTTAGGAAGATGCTGACCTCAGCGGTCTTGGCTGAAGTTTAACACGGAAGAGAATGGCACTGGAAAAGGATCTGCTGCTTTCTTCTTGGAACTGGCTCGACCTTTCACTGAACTCTAGTGGTGCCGGTGCTTTTACACTGTTTCTGTGCTCTACCCTCTGCCCCTTCACGGTTGCAGGTGTGAGTGAGACCTCCCAGTGCAAATGGGAAATGTCTACAGAGCTGGATAAATGCATGGCTTTACATTTGCACTGTTGTCTATATGTACTACCCAACACACATGCTTCGTTTTCCATTGTATTATCACTATGTGAGTGTGTGTGTGTGTGTGTGTGTGTGTGTGTGTGTCTGTCTGTCTGTCTGTCTGCATGCTCATGATCTAAAACTTGAATAATGGGCAGGTGAGATGGTCGGTGTATGAAGGATCCAACCTCCAGAGCTATTCACAAGGCAGGAGAATACTGACTCCATAAAATGGCTCTCTGATCTCCACACATGAATTGTGGCACTGTGCACCCCTACACTAAATAAATAAGTAAATACGTGTAAAACATAAAATGAAACTAAAAATAAAATACAGAACATAGTGCAGGATACAGGTCCTCGTAAATGAGAGACTTGGGTGTGTTTTGAGTTCAGTGTCAAGCACATGATAGGCATGGCCAAACGCTACATGGAGAAAGATGGACAGACAGCTGGAGGAAGCTCATGAGTTTCCAGCACTGGCTTCTCTTGCAGAGGACTCAGCTTCAATCCCTTTCATCCCTGTGGCAGCTCACAACCATCTGTAACTCCAGTCAAAGATGATCCGATGTCCTCTTCTGGCCTGTGAGGGCACTGGGAATGTGTATGGTACACAGTCATAAATGCAGATTAAAAGGGGGGAGGCTGGAAAAATGGCTCAGCGGTTAAGAGCACTGACTGCTCTTCCAGAGGTCCTGAGTTATTGAACCAGGAACCACATGGTGGCTCACAACCATCTATAATGGGATCCGATGCCCTCTTCTGGTGTGTCTGAAAATAGCTACGGTGTACTCATATGCATAAAATAAATAAATAATTCTTTGAAAGAGAGAGAGACAGAGAGAAGAAGAAGAAGAAGAAGAAGAAGAAGAAGAAGAAGAAGAGGAGGAGGAGGAGGAGGAGGAGGAGGAGGAGGAGGAGAAACTATCATGTCCCAGGACAGCAGGGAAAGATGTATAGGCCAGAATGGCTCACCAGAGATAATGTCAATGCTGGTCAGTGCTTAGGAGAGGCTGCGGATGAATTCACTGTGAGCACAATGATTTAGAAAGTATGTGCAGCACTAGAGATATCGGATGGTGAATAAGGATATGATGCTGGACGTTGTAGTCCTGTGAGTTACATGGGAAATTAGTCATGATTGGCAGAGCAATGGGTCGTGTAGACACATATGAGAGGACTTGTTAGGGGAACTTGCTCACATGACGCTGGAAGTTAAGAAAGCTCACAGTATGCCATCTGTGAGCCAGAGAACCAAAGCAGAAGCAGGGAAACTCCGTCTAAGGCTGAGGGTCTGACCCAGGGGCCACAGGGATTCATCCTACAGTCCCAAGGCCAGAGAGCCTTGATCGATGGTGCCTGACAGAGCTCCCAGCTCCAGGATAGACAGTTTACCCTTCCTCGGCCTTTTGTTCTGTGCTGGCCGTCTGGACAACTGGACAGGGCTTCCCAACATCCACCAGCCCTACCACACCCCACCACACATTCTATAGCCCTCTCCACACACACACACACACACACACACACACACACACACACACGTTAAAGGTGGATTATCCTTAGTCCACTGATTCAAATGCCTCACACCCACACCCACATCCCTACATAAAACAATGCTTTACTAACAATCACCAGTCCAAATGTCAGCCTTTTACCAAGTACCCAGTAATTTCCACTGAAGGGTTTCTGTTGGGTACAGATAAGGCCAAGGTTCCATGGAATTAGTACCCCCGGACATATCGTTACGTTGTCTGCTTATATTTGAGACAGGATGTCACTATACCACCCTGGCTGTCCTAACGCTTATTAGGTAAACAGGGCTGGTCTTGAATTCACAGAGATCTGCCTGCCTCCACCTCTGAAGTGCTAGGTGTGCAACAACACCCAGGGGGTTTGTTTGTTTGTTTATCGTTTTATTTTATTAGTACAGGAGTTTTGCTTGCTTACATGTCTGTACACCACATATGTGCCCAGTGCCCTCGGAGGCCAGAGAAGGATGTTGGATCCTCAGGCAATGGAGTTACAAACAGTTGTGAACTGTCATGTGGGTGCTGGGAATTGAACCTAGGTCCTCTGGAAGAGCAGTAAGTCCTCTGAACCACTGGGCCAACTTTCCAGCCCCATTTCCCCTGTCTTTTTATTTTTATTTCATTATTTTACAAGTATAAGTATTTTGCCTGTATGTATGTCTGTGCACTAAATGTATGCCTATAATGTCTGAGGATGCCAGACAGAGTTGGATCCTCTGGAACTGAAGTTACAGACAGTTATGAGCCACTATGTGGGCACTGGGAATCAAACCCAGGTCCTCTGGAAGATAAACCAATGGATTTTTGGTCTGTCCTGCAACTCACTTTGCAGACCAGGTTGGCCTCAAACTCACAGAGATCCATCTGCCTCCCCAGTGCTGAGATTAGAAGCATGTGGCACCATGCCCAGCTCAATGTTCTTAATGCTGAGCCATCTCTCCTGCCCATGTAGACAAATTTTAACCAATGAAAACCGAGAGCCAGTGACCCAGACCAGACCAGCTTTGAGCCATGTTCTTCCTGTAGTCACCCAAGGGTGCCAACAGCAATGACCCGCCCATTGGCCACCTGTTGTGGCCTTATCTTCCTTTGATAGTGCCTGGGACCAAACAAATGGCTATTATCAGGTCAGCTTTGGGGACCTCAGACTAATACAATGGGTTGGTTATTGCATCAGCATGCTAATGAAACAAGCCCACCCACAGGCTGTCCCCTACCACACACACACACACACACACACACACACACACACACACACACGGCTGCGCCCACAGCGTGTCTAGACTACGTAGGAGCACGTGCACAGCCAACAGTTCTAGCACAGGAAAAAGCATTTCTCAGCTGTCCCCACCATCCTGCTATTTGTCATTCCATCCATCTGCTGTCCCTGAGAAACACTCACCCACGTCAGCTAAAATGGTACGCTGGGCTTGGAACTGGCTGAGGAAATGTCAGGCCGGCAGAACAGAGAAGAAAACCAAAATAGCAATTGTGTGGACAGCGCTGGTAACACAGATCTACCCTTCTGGATGGGATGGAGGGAGCACAGGAGGCCTTTCCAGGGGCTTTGTCAAGAGAACTGGGAGGGAGCTTTGGGAACCTAGCTGCTGGCTGGGGGCCTTCCCACCATCTCCTCTGGGGCACCTGGGAACTCTTGGCCCTTTCCTGGAACCAGCCACTTAAATCAGCTACTGCTTCGTGGCCCCCTGCAAGAGCCGTTTTTGTTTTGTTTTGTTTTGTTTTGCTTTGGTTTGGTTTGGTTTTGGTTTGTTTTAAGATTGATATTGACAGGCCTACAATACCAGCACCCAGGAGGCAGAGGCAAGAGGATGGTGAATTCAACACTAGATTGTATTACATATCAAGACCTTATCCACCTTTAATCCCAGCACTTGGGAGACAGAGGCAGGCAGATCTCTGAGTTCAAGGCCAGCCTGGTCTACAGAGTGAGTTCCAGGACAGCCAGAGCTGCACAGAGAAACTCTGTCTCAAAAAAAACAAAACAAAACAAACAAACAAACAAAAAGACCTTATCGCCCCAAAATTTAATAACCAGTTGCTATTTGTTTACCTGTTGGAGTTCTGACCAGCCTTTCTTGTAGTAGTTGAGTAAAAATGTGTGAATTCTCAATTTGAGGCCAGTTGTAGGAGGTGCCCCCTAAGTCAGTGTGTGCCCACTCCGAGGGCTAGAAATCTGGTGTTTTCTCTCCCAGGGAAAGGTCATTCTAAACACACAGCTGTTTGGATCTTAGGCTAGATAGTTTTACATTTATTTCATCCACCAAATATTTACTGGAATTTATTTTGACCTAGATTTTGTCCAGGGCTCCAGCATTAAAGCACCAAACTCCCTACCCTCAGGAAGCGTCCAGTCCAGCAGAGGGACAGGAGTTACCAAGGACTGCTATGGGTGGAAGAAGATTGAACATGCTTCAAAGAAAAGCCCAACGGGCCGGCCACGGGCTCGGTTGGTAGAGTGTTTGACGGGTCTGCATACAGCCCTGGGTTCAGCTCCCAGTATCTTTAGCTACACAGCAAGCATGAGACCAGCTACGTGAGACCATGTCTTGCTTTAGAAGGGAAGGTAGAGGGGGAAGGATGGAAGAGAAGAGAAAAGAAAAGGAAGTGGAGATGAAGCCTTAGTCTGAGGGAGGTGGTCAGAGAGGGCTGATTCCATGGTGTGCTACATGACAAACCATTTGAAAACCTGAGCAAACCAGTTGTTTTTCATCTCTGGATTCCACAGGGTAACTGGGCTCAGCTGGCTCCTCGGCTCCTTGAGGGCCGGTGTCACCTGCATCTTAATTGGCAGTTCACTCACCTTTGAGACATTGGCAGAGATGGCTAGAAAGTAGCTCAGCAGGGACTGGAGACTTCTGTGCTACCTGCTGCCTTCCATGTTTGCAGGGTCAGTTTATGGGGACTTTCAGTCAGGATAGGCAGACTTCCATGTGAGTGTGAATGTGTGTGCATACACACACTCGAGTGCATGTGAATTCGGGCAGCATTTCACTAGACCAGGCTGGTCTCACACAATCTTCCTGCCTCAGCCTCCCAAGTGCTGGGATTGTGAGAATGCATAGCCACATCTGGCAGTGGCTAGACCTCTTACCTAGCAGCTCAGAGTTCCCAAGTCAAAGCTCCCGAGACATCTGGAGACTTAGCCTGTGTACTGGCTGGTTTTGTGTGTCAACTTGACAAAGCTGGATTTATCGCAGAGAAAGGAGCCTCCCTTGAGGAAATGCCTTCATGAGATCCAGCTGTAAGACATTTTCTCAATTAGTGATCAAGTGGGGAGGGCCCAGTCCATTGTGGGTGGTGCCATCCCTGGGCTGGTACTCTTGGGTTCTTTAAAAAAGCAAGCCGAGCAAGCCAGGGGAAGCAAGCCAGTAAGCGGCATTCCTTCATGGCTTCTGCATCCACTCCTGCCTCTAAGTTCTTACCCTGTGTGAGTTCCTGTCCTGACTTCCTTTGGTGCTGAACAACAATGTGGAAGTGTAAGCTGAATAAACCCTTTCCTCCCCAACTTGCTTCTTAGTCATGATGCTTTGTGCAGGAATAGAAACCCTGACTAAGAAAGCCTGAAATTGCCTTTTGCAGTAAGTATTCTGTTGGCTGAATTGAGTTAAAGAGCTACTTTACAGTTTGCATGGGGACAACCATACAGAGCAGGGAACACTAGAAGCCATGACTCACTCTGGACCAGCCATCCAGAAAGCTTCACTGTGTATGTATATGGAGGTCAGAATAAAGAGAAAAGCCAGCAAGACGGTGTGAAAGGGGCCTGAGATTAGGATGTGCTTAGGATGTGTGATAAAAGAGTGAGGTACCAGCCGAGTGAGCAAGGGCTAGAGAAGCTGGCGATGAGGTCAGCAGGCAGCCAGGAGCTGGACCACTTTGGCCCTACAAGCCAAGGAAAAGGATGCTAGAGTTATTGTCAGTGTGGCAGGAAGCAGGTGAGCAGATGTGATTATTGTTTCACTACCTTGATCCTACAAGCCATGGAAGGGGATGCTACTGTTAGTGTGGCAGGAAGCAGGAGGGAGCTTAGCCCACCACCATCACCCTCAGTGCTGGGTTGGGTTTGAGTTGGAGCCTCCCATGGACCTCTCATGAAGACCTCCCGAGACCACCCTGCAGTCTACTCTTGGGATTTCCCATACCCCTTTGCTTGAAGCATTCTCCATGGCACAGGGTACATACTACATAGACTAAGGATCTGTCTTATTGACTGTCTGCCTTTCCCCTCTAGATTGTAAAAG
Organism: Mus minutoides; assembly: GCA_902729485.2. Classification (NCBI taxonomy): domain Eukaryota; kingdom Metazoa; phylum Chordata; class Mammalia; order Rodentia; family Muridae; genus Mus; species Mus minutoides. The sequence continues at coordinate 3,500 of CACVCL010029552.1, read as the reverse complement.
GGCAAGGATCTTTGCCTGCTTCAGCCGGGGGACCACAACAAATGAGGAATTGTTAAACTAACCAGGCAAACCTCCGTCAGCCTAGCTAACTCTGTCTGTCACAAGGTTTGGTGTGTGCAAAGGCCTCAGCTATTACCGAATCAGTCTGAACTAGCTCGGCAGCAACAGGGTGGTTTTTATAGTTCTGCTCAGCTTGTATAGAAGACACCGTCCAGTAAGCAATTATGCAGGGCAAAGGAAAAAGAAAGAAAAAGAAGGCCTTGGAAGCAATCCAAACAGTGTCTAAAGGCCACAAGACAAACCCTCATTCACCTGATTTGGGTACACCTTGATAAGCTGGCAGGAAACAGTGAACGGCCAGCATAACCTGGAAAGCCCTCGTTGGAGGAGGAGGGGCCAGGACAAGATGGAGGACAGTGGCTGCCTGCAACTGAAAAGCAGAAAACAAACCTGGGAACAGGAGGCGCTGTTTCCAAGCTGCCTGATCTAGAGCCAGACCATGAGGTGAGCAGGCTGGGAACCTCAGGGGACTCCCGAGGTCGCGCCTGCAAACTGACTATCAATAGTTAGCATCTGAAGCTGGGCAGTGGTGGTGCACGCCTTTAATCCCAGCACTTGGGAGGCAGAGGCAGGGGGATTTCTGAGTTCGAGATCAGCCTGGTCTACAGAGTGAGTTCCAGGACAGCCAAGGCTACACAGAGAAACCCTGTCTTGGAAAAGCAAAAACAAAAAACAAAAAAACAAAAAACAAAAAACAAAACAAAAAACCCACTTGTTTTCAGTTTGTTTGTTTGTTTCTGTTTTTGTTTTGTTTTGTTTGAGACTGGGTTTCTCTGCATAGGCCTGTCTTTCCTGGAACTCATGCTGTAGACCAGGCTGGCTTCAAACTCAGAAATCCCCCCCGACCTCAACTAACCTGCCTCCTCTCATGATCTCTCCATCTCAATACATGTTGCCTTGGTTCCTAGGATAGCTTCCAGTGGAAGGCCAAAGCGTTGGAGTTCTTTTTCTCATAACCAGGGAAACCACACAATTACATAAACCAGAACTACTCCCAGACAGATAAGGATGTATGGTCTATCCATTAACCCATATTCAACCCATCAGCAAACCCAGTTAGTTCTATTTTTAAAACACAGCCAGCATCCGGCCATTTCTCACCACCCCCTCCACCATCCGTCCAGTCTAAACACCCATTGTGTCCTGCTTTATTTTTGCAAAGGCTCTTTAATTGGACTCCCCACTTCCACCCTTGCCTCCCACCCCCAAATCTGTTCTCTCAGCATCCAGAGCAAGTCCCCTAAAACATAAACAAGAACATGTTAGCCCTCTGCTCAGAGCTCTCCAGGGTTTGGGCTCTGGTTTGCATCTGTGTTGCCTGAAGGCACATATAGGAAAAAGACTTGGTCCCCAACATGATACTATGACCTCTCTGAGGTGGAGCATTGCGGAAGGCCCTTAGGTCCTTGAAGCTATGCCCTGAGGGGGCTCGTAGAACCCTGCTGGTCTTCCTCTTTTAACTTTTGGCTGTGAGGTGAATTATTTGCTCTTTCTGCCCTGTGCTGGTGACACTTGCCACCCAGCAATCCACCCAAGTCCCCACTAAATGGCTCCACCTGATCTTGGAGTATGACCTAAATCACCCCATACCCTGCCTCCCTCCATCTTCACCTGCTCCCAACACTGGAATTGACTTAGCCTCTCAAGTGCTGAGGCAGCAGGAATGAGCTACCATGCCTGGCAAAGCCTGTCTACTTTGTAAATTAAGTATCTCTGGAACTTCCCTATGGTAATGTGAAGTTTGTTAATAGTCTCCTGATTCATTCAGAAGGAAGGCTGAAGTCTAGAAGTAATCTGCTTCCATTTGTCTTCATGGCTCCCATGTCTTCTCACTCCACACATGCTATGCTCAGCCTTCCTGGCCTGTGTCTTTGCTGTCCCCTCTGACTAGAACAGTAGTTCCTCAGGTAGCCTCAGGACTTCTTAATTTCTTTCAGGTCAAAAGTCCCTGGTCCCCTATCACTACCTTCCTTCAAGCCAGTCATCCCTCCTCCTCCTCCTCCTCCTCCTCCTCCTCCTCCTCCTCCTCTTCTTCTTCTTCTTCTTCTTCTAATTCTTCTTCTTCTTTTTAAGTTTTTTTTTTTTCAAGACAGGGTTTCTCTGTATAGTCCTAGCTGTTCTCGGAAATCCACTTGCCTCTTCTCCCAAGTGCTGGGATTAAAGACATGCGCCACCACCGCCCAGCTGTCCCTCTTCTTCTTAAGGAGAACAAATTATGTTTTTATTTACAAAAAAAAAGCCACTGTAGGGCTGGAGAGATGGCTGAGCTGTTAAGAGCACCGACCTCTCTTCCAGAGGTCCTGAGTTCCAATTCCCAGCAACCACATGGTGGCTCACAACCATCTATAATGGGATCTGATGCCCTCTTCTGGTGTGTCTGAAGACAGCTACAGTGTATACAAATACATTTTTAAAAAAAAAAATGGCCACTACAATACACATAGTCTCATAAGGTCATCAAGAGCCATTCCCCAACTCAGCAGGGGTGAATTTCTTTCCCTAGAGTATGGGCTGGACATGGGTCATATCTCTTATAGAATACAGTAGGATTGCAAGGCTTGGTAGCATATACCTTTACTCCCAGGGCTTAGTACTCAAAGCCAGAGGCAGGAGATCTCTGTGAGTTCCAGTCCGGCCAGAGCTATAGAGCAAGACCCTATCTCAAATTAATAAATGAATGAATGAATGAATGAATGAATGAATGAAGCACCTGGACTAGCAAACTACAGAAATCTGTAACCCAGCCAAACTCACTCTGCACGCTGGGTGGGTGGCCCACATTTGTAATCCCAGCCCTAGGCTAAGGCAGGAATATCACCTCTAGGCCAACCTGGGCTGTCAAGAGACAGAAAGGGCTGGGAAGTGGTGGCGCACATCTTTAATCCCAGCACAAGGGAGGCAGAGGCAGGTGGATTTCTGAGTTCGAGGCCACTACAGAGTGAGTTCCAGGACAGCCAGGATGCAGAGAAACCCTGTCTCTCGAAAAACAGAGAGAGAGAGAGAGAGAGAGAGAGAAATTGGGAGAGATGACTCAGAGGTTAGGAGCACTGACTGCTATTCCGAAGGTCTTGAGTTCAAATCTCAGCAACCACATGGTGGCTCCCAACCATCTATAATGAGATCTGGCGCCACCTTCTGGTGTGAAGGCATATATGCAGACAGAACACTGCATACATAATAAATAAATTTAAAAAAAAAAAAAAAAAAAGAATGGGAGACACCATCCCCACATCCCCATCCTCATTTGGCAGCCAGCACTGACTGATAGTCTTGCGACTGATAGTCTTCGGACAGCTCCAGGGTCCAGCCTTAGAGTCTTCCTTCCATCTGAAGGATAGAGAAAGCCTCACCCTGTGCACATGCGCTTTACCTTGTCGAAACCCTGACCCACAGAATCTACAAGTATGGCTCAGCTAGTTACCCAGTCATAGGAACTGACC
>CACVCL010029551.1:0-68131 GCA_902729485.2 Mus minutoides | reverse complement strand
ATATATATATATATATATATATATATATATATATATATATATATATGTATATATATATATACATGTATATATATATATATAAAATAATGATTAAAACAAAATTACCTCCTTTCTGTTTTTTCAGTACATTGTGTGGATTTAGGGTCCCCTATCCTAATGTTTTAGGCAGTAGTTATCACAATATGGCTAATATTTAGATATACATTTAAAATTCTTATTCCATCTCACCATGCCTAGATAGCATAGCAGAGCTGGCCCTGTGGGAAGCAGGGAAGGGAGGGGATTGGGAGTGGGTAAGTGGATGATTTGTCCCTGAGGGAGTGAGTGTTGGGTAGCTGGCCCAGCCACTTGCCTGCCAAAAGTTGGTAAGTGCAAGAGAGAGATGCTTCCCACCCATCATCATGTCCCACCATACTCAATTCCTTCATACCCCACACCCCTCCACCCCTGCTACCTGCAGCAGATTGGAGGATGACTCCCAAGATCAAGTGTGCAGGAGATCAGGCCTTGTATATCTCCTGGGCAGCACAATAGAGCTGGCCCTGCTTGAGTGAACACTGGTGAGTCTGCCTGAAATCATGAAAGAAGGAGAGCTGGTTCTGCCAGAGACCATGCTGGAAAGTGTGCCCTGGTAATATGGTGCAGAAGAGCTAGTGAGCTAACCAGCTCAGCTACTATCCAGACACAGATCTAGGGATTTAAGTTATCCCATCCCAACATCTACCCCAGCCAGTCCTACAGACACAGGACTGCATGATCTCCATGACACAGCACAATTCAACAGGGTATTCAAGAGGAAGCCTGGTAAAGATCTAGTATTGATTGTGTAACAGAAGCCAAAGGCCTCAAACAGGACCAATGACTCATGGCCATGAATATTTTCAAGTAAAGAACTGAGGGAAATAGGGTCTATGTTGTGGGACACACTGTGATATACTACGTCCACAATGAGATTTCGTTTTCTTCTGAGGTGTGGGTAGATTGCAAGGGTGGAGGACAAGTATGAAGGGACAGTGACATGAGTGGGATTGGGATGCATGATGAGAAATTCCCAAAGAACTAATAAAACACTTTTTGAAAGAAAAAAAAAAGCTAAAATAGTAATGATTATATTTAAAATTAAAAATGAAAAATTCAAATTCTTTACTGTTGTAGTAAATGTGAGTTGTCCTTAAATTCTCATGTATTTGACTGATGCTACATTTGGTAGGCTGTGCATGAGACACTGAATCACATTATGAACTTAATCAAATGAACTTCCATTTTCGGTCTCCTTTGGTAAAGACTGAGCGTGAAGCTATTGAGTAAATCCATGTCAACCCCAGTAAGTTTATTACTTCACTACCCATTTCCAGATAGAATCACAAGTCAGACATGATAAAGCATGGTATAATTAACAAAAGAGACACCCATAGATGTAGGCAATCTTTGTCCTCAAAAGAAGGAAAGTAGGGGTAAGCATAACTTCACAGAAGCCAAAGGTGTGGTCATAGTGCACAGAGCATATCATGGTTGATTTACTTGAAGTGCTCTGATTTTTTTTTTCCAGACTGGATTCCTTCTGTAAACCCGAAGCCTCAATTTCAAAGGATTAGACATATGACATAATGACACATTCTTTGATATAACTGACACCAGCTTTACCCAGTCCTTGTCATTTGTCCTCAATAACACAGACAAAACAATTAATTACTTCAAAGCAAATATTACATCATTTTTATATCTCTTAAAAGTGCAGCTTCTAGTATAGGCTAATAGACAGTCTATGACCCTTTAAATATAAATGTATGCATTTATTTTTCCTTCAAAATTGTGAGACAATTCAAATTTAACATAGAAAATAAAGGTAAAACTGAATATTCAGCCAAAATAAATATATAATCTATGACTTGGATGGAAACATTTTAATTTGATTTTATAATAAACTTACAGTGTTCAAGGTGCTTCATATATAGAAAAATGGGTTTAGTTTTCTAGTGATCAAATATAGGGCTACATTTTCATTGAGTTGATTTAAACATAATTATTGTGTCATGAAGAGAAAGCTTTTGCTTAAAGTATTACATTAAGCTTTACAATTGTGGCAGATGAAGCCACGACTACCAAGAAGTAGAGCAACAACATAACCTTGAACCCTGTCAAATAGTCAAGAACAATTTCTCCATTTTCTATTCTCAGTTTAACCTTGAAAACTCTGTGACCTTCAGTGAAGTTCAATACTGTTCCCTTTTTTTTCTTCTGTCAATTAGGTTGATATCATTTAGTGGACTAATGACAAGAATATGCATAGAATATAAAAGGTTTTCCAACACTTTAAAATACCTGTATTATTTTAAATGGCAACAAAGCGGTTCTATCTGCTGATTTCAAGGTTCTGGAATGTTTGAACATGTCAAAATTTTGTCATTGTTCCTACTTGGGTTATAAAACATGAAGACATATCAAAGAAAAGAAGTTGCTTTTAGACTTTGACATTTTCAGTCTGTTGGATATTCACAGAGATCTGGATATGAACACAGTTCCATCTACCCACAGGCAGTTTCAAAACACCCAGAGGCACATGCCATTCAGTTATAGTTTGTAGGACATGGAGGAGAAAGACAGTTTACTACACATTGCCATTGCTGAGGAAAATATGAAAAATTTAAAACTAGGTCAAATACTTTACAGTATCATTCAGCTGAAGGACAAAATTCCTAACTTGGCCTTTCAAAACAAATGTCAAAATTGGTCCTCAACATCCCACCTGAAAGGTCTTCTTGCTGATGCACAAAGCAAATAAGAGATTGTGTGTGTTACAAGAGGAATTGCCTGAAGGTGCCTTGGAGGCAAAAGTAAGCTACTATGAGTACCAAGATCCCAGACCCAATCTTTACTTTTGAATTTTATGCTCTCAAACCTATGACACTATGTGGGGCAACTAAAATAACATATAAACCAGTGGGGTTTTACAGCTAAAGACGTTTTGTCTTAAACTGAATGTAAACTAGTCATTCTGGAAGATAGTGGATGACATAAGAACTTCCAAAGTGACACAGCACAGAGAATAGTTCTGCTGTTTGGCAATTGTCAGGCTACCAGGAACTTAACACAAACTGTTAAAATGTCTCATGGTCCTAATAAGCATGAGCCTTAAATATAGTCACACATGTGGCTGCAAAGGAATTAGTGCTTTACAATTTGCAGTCTGAATCATTGGGTGCAATAAAGGGAAGAGATATACTTTCACAAAAGTATTTTAAAAGGAACATAGCTTTGGGGCTTCAGAAGATACTCCAATGAATATATGATATCTAGGCTGTGCTTTACTCTGTGATGGGTAACTTAGTTATGAGCCTTTACATACAGGTGACACTGGGAGAAAAGACCATATAACTTTAAGAAACATTGTCATGAGGGTTTAGAGGTAAAGGACAAGAAGAAAAATGAAGTGGAAAGATCTGGAGATGGTGCCTTGATTCTTACTGGGAAAAGTCTTCACCATCAAAATGTATGATGTGCATCTGAGGAACTTTACACTCTTTATAACATGAAACTAACATTAGTTATTAATCTGCTAAGTCTATTGGTACTTTGTTATATGTTGGCTCTATCACCAGTATGGAATGGTGGCAGTTCATAAGTAATAGTCACTATTATTCATCATAGGTAGACACTTGAATTGAGAATTCACTCAGTAGAGTTTAGATTTTCATACCCTAAATTAAAGATCTTTCTCCAGTATCTTTGGGAACACTTTATCATGATTTTTAGATTAATCAGTGATTCTCCAGAGTTGGGGCCATCTGTTCTCCCCTTTACCCTAGCCGCTGTTTTTCTAGGTTACAATTGGCATTGTATATTCATAATTAGATTATCATCACTTGAAGACGATGTTATTACTACCAAATGGGTACTCACCAAGGTTTCTAATGAAACTCTGCACTGTAAGGAGAGAACACTTTCTTAGTGCTGATGAATAATAAGTTTGCTGTAAGCTTTTTAAAAAATTAATTTTTCATGGTTTCTTGACCTAAAATAGATAGATATTTATGTATTTCCCTACAAAGCAAACAAGAAAAATGGGACAGATTTCATACCCTAAATATGTTAGATATATTTGAGGACTTGGTTTTGTTTTTTTAAAGAAAAGATGATATAAAGTGCAGACCTTGAGTGGACATTTTATTTTGGAAATCCCCAGAGACACAGAAATTGGATCCATGTTATGGGTGTGATTATTCAAACAAGAAAGAGCCTTTTGCTGACATGATGTCTCTCTTCCCACAGAGTTCAAGACAAGGAATCTACAAAAGCAAACTGGTAGAACTAAAAGAGATCAACAAAACAGGAGAAAAATATTTGTCATAACAAGAAAATCAATCCAGGACACTGTCACAGCAATGGAACACTGATTAGAAAGTATCAAATGAATGCCAGTGGAGAATCAAGAAGAGAAAGTCGATCTTATCAAGCAACACCAAGGTCATCTAAGAAAAGGGCTCAAGAGGTACAGGTTTAAGTGATAGTTTAAGGGACAATCCTCCTAGAAGTTTTCAATGTTTAGAAAAATAGGTTATAAAGGTGCATGTTTAGAACCAGTGTGTAATAGTGAAACAGATCTAAGCATGCGTAAATGTTTATTGCAGTGATTTGGTATCTGTGTAGTGTACAGGACAAGTTTATACTGAAAAACTAAACAAACCCAAAAGAAGTAGAAAAGATCACCTTTGTGGTTGGCAGAAAGAAGAATCAATCCATTATTGATTGGTTTATATGGTATGAACATAAGATTTGTGGCCAGGTGGCAGAAAGAAATGTTTACTTTTCAGAGGAAGCAGAAATGCAGAATTTTTACCATCCATATCTCCACAGTTGCTCAGACCGGCCCACTCAGGATTTTACACAGCAATTATAAAATGGCCTCTATGCTCCCTAATCTACTGGTACATGCAGGTTTCCTTCAGCCTGAACCCTGTTTGCTTTCTATCTTCTGGGAGCTTTTCTCTTATTTTTAAGGTAGAACACATATTCTCCCATATTCTAGTCTGGGTTCATTAACATAAATTACAATTAATTGCCCCCCAAATAATAAATACTGACACAGATCATATTCTCTACACAAAACAGGAGTCCCTAATTCCTGATTTTTGTTAAAAAAAAATAATAAAGCCAAGTGAGTACTGTGGTTTGAATCTTTCCATATTTGTTCATTTGTTTCTATGTAAATCTCTTCCCCAGTGGAATTTTATCTAATTAGGGCAAAATGGTAAATTTAAGAATGGTGGCAAAAGGTCTCTGAGGCAAGAGAATTTTGAGTTGAAGGATGGCCTGAACTACATAGCAAGATTCTATTTCAAATGCATATATATGTATACATCTAGAAGTTTATTTTTTTAATTTAAATGTACAACTAAAAGTACCATTAAATGACAACTACTTTACATGCTTTTCCGCTATCAGAAATTTCACTGAAGATGGGACATAATTCTGAGAGAATTAGAAAATTCAGATATTTAAATGATCATTTTATTAGCTAAAATCTGTATTCTGCATACAAGTGATTGACCATGCTATTACTGAATCTCAGTTTTTACAGATGTGACCTCATGGAAGGCAGGAATATGAGAACCAGTAGAAGAAGGTTTCTGACTATAAGTTTCCAGTTTCCAGTTTCACCTCTATCAAATATAAGGTCAAATATAACCTTAGAAAATCAGATAGGGCATGAGTGGGTAATGAAATAGAGGAAATCACTTTGTTCAGGTTTTATCTTTCTAAAGCATAAGCCTACATTTTATGTGAATCATGGCAGTATACAAAGCAGAGATGTTGATTTATAAATGGCCCCTAGAAACCAATATAACTTAAAGTGGTAGCTTATATAGAACAAAGTGAGTAATAACTGGCAATTATATTTACAAAGAAATGTTTACTATAATCTGAATCTTGCATTCTGGCATACAATAGGATAGCAATCAAGAGGATTGCAATTTATATAAAGCTAACTGTGTTGCCAATTTTCATCATTAAATGAGAATAATGAGACTCAAGAAGAGCATGTGGGGACCTCGCCTTGCATTAATATTCTGCATACAAGTGATCGACCATGCTATTACTGAATCTCAGTGTTTACAGATTGTGACCTCATGGAAGGCAGGAATATGAGAACCAGTAGAAGAAGATTAAGATATCAAATAGTGATTAAAAACACTTTTACTAATTGCAAATATATGGTATACAGTTAGAAAGAGTTAAGCTATTTAACAAATATTTACTGGGCAGTCATAATGGTCAAGTGTTGGGTGAAGACTTGAGGGTACATTGCAGTATAGAACATTCTGGAAATATTCCTGCAGAAATGAATTTATAGTAAAGTCTTAGTGATTTTCTTCCCAGTTACCATTTGTCCAAATACAAATTAAGCTGTCTTCTTGCTGTAACAGTGTTTCTTTCCAGGCAAACAATTAAATCAATATTTATTTGGTTTATTGGTCTTTGCATTGCAATTGAAAGTACTTTTTAGTTTGAAAAAATATGAACCAATAGTTTTTTTTTTAACTTAAATAAAAGTTTTAAATACGTCACATTCCCCCTGCCTTTTCTTCTTCCTTTCAGCATTCAGTTCTAAAGTTTTTATTGTTGAGATTGCATTTAATGAGTGGAAGCCATTTATGAACAAAGCAACTGGCATGTATCTATCATTTGAAGCATCTTTAACCTCATTCTCTTCTTAAAGTCAAGAAGAGATAAAGGCTGGCTTCCTGGAGCACTGTGGAGAAATGAATCACAAAGAGGGTGCATGTACCTGCATGTGTGAAAAGTAAAAGCATCCCTGGAAAAAAATGTCTATTTTCCATTAGTGTTTCTCTTCATGTACTTTATTGTAACTGCCATTCAATTCCAGGAGTTTTCAATGAGAATATTATGTACTTCATAAGCTCCCTGTGGTTTTTCCTATTGGCTACATGTTCTCTCAAAGAACTGATTTCTAACTTAGCATTCAACCATGATGTCTCTCTATCTATAGTTTAGGCAAACTACTGTTAAACTTTTTCCCACATGTCCAACATCTCCCTGCTTGGTCTCCTTTGGCTCTGATAGGAATTATTCTGTCTATATTCCCTTATTGTCTCTGCCTGCTGAAAGAATAATTCTTCCATTAAGCCTTTCCAGATTCCCCATGATGCCTGACTTCCATTTCTCTGAGTGTTTCTATGGTTTAAATAAAGGTGATGTTTTCCTCAAAATTGTATTGAAACTCAATTCCCAGCACAATAATATGAAGAGCTGTGGTCTCTGGGAAGTGATTATGTCACTAAGCTCCCATCCCCTTACAAAAGAGACTGATGTGTAAGCCAGTGTCCTCTTTTCCTTCCATGTAAGGACACAAGCTCCTTCTTCACAGAGGACTTAGCCAGAAGGTGTCATTTGGGAGATATTAAGCAACCTTCCCTAGACACTAATCCTGACAGAGCTTTGATTTTGAACTTCTTTGCTTCTAGAACTATAAAGAAAAAAAAAAAGTTTCTAAAGGCTATTTTATTTTCTGACAGCAAATGGACTATGGCAGTCTATTATCACATTCTACTTGGTATTATATTTATCCTACAAGTACTAATTAATTATTTCATTAGTTTAACTAAAAATTTTATTTATCTACTAAACATCAGTCATGAGCTTTTCTTGAATTACAGACTTAAGATACAACAAGAAACAAAGGTCACTGCAGATATCTTAGAACACAACAGCTGAACACAGAGGCAGGCATTCTGAGAATGCAAATGTCATAAGGGTTTCAAACACAGGCAAGAACCTGAGTGACTTTCAATTTTCTGTGTACTTCTGTGTATCCTACGATGGTAAGGAAAACCAATGCTTTGTTTTAGTGAGGCTAGACATGCAGAGCATATCCTAGGCTACAAACCAAGGGAGCTCTGCTCTGTGGAAGAGTTTTTGAGCATTGCAACTGCAAGCTACCTTCTAACATGAAGCTTCAAGTACAACCCAAGGGATTCATGGTTGATTCGTGGTTAAGGAAGGCAGAGTCTGGAACACAGATCAACCCTGTCTAACAACACAGACTTTTTGACATCATTACATGCATTTTTATACAGGTTCTGTCAGCAGGGCATGGACTTGAATCTTTTTATACCAATATTACAGTTAACAAAAGCTTAAGCTCCTTCTTAAAGCTTAATCATGAACTAATGACTGTATTTGAGTTTTTTATTTACTTTCACAGTAACTTTTTAAAGCATGTTTAATCAGGTTACAAGTAATATAGGTACTACTTGTGTGTTTGCCATCAGACATTCAGTCCTATTAATGACTGCTGCTGGATCCTGGTCTAAAGGAGATCCAGATACCTTTGATTTTTCTGATTTTATTTTGTCCTAGAATCCATTATTCCCACCAAGCTCATCTTGAACTTATGAACCTCCTGCATGGGAGTCTTAGTTATTATATTCTTAGCATTATAGACATGTGACACAAAGTTTGTCCATAAAGTTAGCAGTTGTCAATTACTACATTTTTCAATTCCACAAATTGTGGGAAGAACATAAACTATATAGCAGGTTGCTATTAATCTTCTACAATAGTAAGTTGCTACATTAACACTCAAAGTTGACTAACACAGAAATTTTTAAATTATAGAATTGTAATGGTGGGTTAAATCAAATATGGATTATTTTCTTGGAAATGCCATGTTAAAGCCTGAGTGCCAGAATTAAAATTAAAATTAAATAAAAAATGACCAAGTCAAGATGGAAACAATATCAGTAAGAGAAATTCAAAGTAATAACAATAAACCCATACTGAGCAGGTATACTTTGTTTATCATCTTCTATTGGGTGTACTAGTTGGTTTTAATGTCTACTTGACACAAGTTAGAGTCATTTCAGAAGACAGAACCTCAACTGAGAGAACACCCACACTAGATTGGCCTGTGGGCAAGCATGCAATACATTTTCTTTACTGAAGATTGATGTGTGAGCTCACTGTGGGTGGTGTCACCAGTAGGTTGATATAAGAAAGAAGGTGAGTAAGACATAAGGAGCTATACAAGCAGCTATTCTATGGTCTTTGCTTCAGCTCCTGATCCAGTTCTGCTCTACTTAAGTTCCTGCCCTGACTTCCCTGCATGATGCAATACAAGCTATATGATTAAACAAACCCTTTTCTTCCTAAATTGTTTTTTTGTCATTGTGTTTTACCATAGCAATAGAAAGCTTCCTAAGATGTTGGGTATATGAAGTAAGTTATAAACAAAACCATTTGGGACAAGTGGCATAGCCAAAGTAACTTTAATAAGGAAAGTTCCAGAAAATAAGCAGGTCAAATTTTAAATCTTGATATGAAAAAAGAATAGAAAACAGAAATAAGGTTGTTTAGTTTGGGTTAGCTACTCAGACAAGAGAATATGTAAACAGACTATTCTGCCTCTAGATTCTAGATCTTTTCAAGTGAGTTGAGTATGTCAGCATGGAAGCTGTTAAAAGCAAAGGAATTAGGGATTATATCACAGGAAATTGTCACAATGATATTCCCACTAATTATAATAAAGTTTCTGCTCATAATAGTGGAAGAGGTTGCAAAGCAAGAGACTTGGTGATGTTGCAGATTGAACGAAAGCCTTCCTGTTTGTAACACCTGTGTGGGTGTCTGAAAATTGTCTCATGATTATTGTAAAGCAGCCTCCATTGTTTGGAATTGAGTGATGGCAAATGTTTGAACAGTGTTGAAGTATTTCCATTAAACATGCATATTTTCATTATCTGAAAACAAAAGCAATGTCTAAATAAAACCCTACTAGTTAAGATTTTGGCTTTCATGTTGAATTGGATGAAATATCTCATTTTGATATATCACTGTGGCTGCTGATCTGAAATTAGACTGTGGAGACCAGGCCAAGGGTGAAAGCAAGAAGATCAATTGGAAAATTATTATAGCAATCCAGGCAATTAATGGTCCAGGAGTGGAAATGGGAGCGATCATGAGAAGCAATTGGATTTCAGATATATTAACATTTTGAGGGTATAGGCTATATTTTCAATGTGAGCAACATAAAGAAGAAATAACAATGAAGCTAAGATTTTAGCTAGAAAACAGACAAGGTGAGCTGATATTTCCTTAGATAGAGAACACTAAAGATGGGAAATTTAGTGTCACATGAAGATTAGGCTTAGAAACTTGCTTCTCCCTTAAAGACACATAGCAATTTAAATGTTGTCAGTAGTACATGCTCTGTAATTATTAAAACCATCAAAAATATGTTCAGTATTTTATGTATTTAAATTAGATTTCTCTGTGAGCATATAAGTTATTGCTTGGACGATTTTATAATATTTGGGACAAAAATCAACCTAACCACACTAACTTAATTAAAGGATTTCTCTGTATTAAATTTAACTTCTTTCAAAACTACTACAGGAATTTCAGAAAGGAAGGAAGGAAGGAAGGAAGGAAGGAAGGAAGGAAGGAAGGAAGGAAGGAAGGAAGGGAGGGAGAGGGAGAGAGAGAGAGAAAGAAAGAAAGAAAGAAAGAAAGAAAGAAAGAAAGAAAGAAAGAAAGAGGAAGGAGGGAGGGAGGAACAAAGAAAGGAAGGAAGAAAGCAAGGAATCAAGGAAGGAAGGAACAGGAAGGAAGGAAGGAAAGAAGGAAGGAAGGAAGGAAGGACGGAAGGAAGGAAGGAAGGAAGGAAGGAAGGAAGGAAGGAAGGAAAGAAGGAAGGAAGGAAAGAATCACTTACTGTAGGGAACAGGTAAAAGGATTAAATGAGCAACAATACTATGAGTTTATTTTTCATTTTATGTCTTGCAGTGGAGAGATCATTAGTCGAAAACATCTCCACGTTCCAGCCTGTCCTACTGTGCACTCAGCTAGAGTCTGAGCCATTCTCACAGCCTTAGTCACAGCAGCTCAATACAGACACATTCGATGATTACATTTCATGAAACTTCAAAAATGCAACTCATCCCACGCTGAGCTCCAATGACTTCTGACAGCAGAGGTAAGTTTATAAGACTTCTGTTTTGGTGAATTTGATGACAAGGTATATTGCAATTTTTACAACTTAAATTTTATGTCTGGAAAGAGCAAATAGCATTAAGTGAGTTTACCAAAAATATGTGGACATATTTAGCATGTTTTGTGAAAGTGCATTGGTAACAAATCTGAGTCCACAGGAAGTAATCTGACAGTTCTCTGCTGAAGTTGCTATGAACTTAGAGTTTAGACTAAATAGCAAAGATAGCCATATCCAAGACCAACTCAAGGCCTTTGATTATCTAGTGATTCTGCTGAATATCTTCAGTGTATGTAAGGGCTTATATTATGTAAGGGTTTATATGGTTCACACTTGCCAGGGCCCACTCAGTATCTACAAATTCCAGGAATAAGGAACAAGTTATGGGATAATTATAAATTCATGATGATACTAGTCCTTAAATTTTACCAGAGTACTCAAATACCATGGATCTTATATGTAGTCAATATACATATTAACTACATATAAGTTATACATATTAACATATATAAAATATTACATATATTTCATATCTATCAGCATATATATGTACTTGTACATATGATTTGTATATGCATAAAATAAAATATACATTTAGGTTATATTAGAGAATTAGATTTATTTTATGTGTATGAGTACTTTGCCTGTATGTATTTGTATGTATATGAGTTTGACAGGTGTTCTCAGAAGTCAGAAGAGGGCACAGGACGCCTTGGAACTAGAATTAAAAATGGTTGTAAGACATCACATGGATGATAGAAACTGAACCTATGTCCTTGGCAAGAGAGGCCAGTGCTCCTAATTATATAACTTAGAAATTATGGATGCTTGTGCTATTTATGCATATCTTAATACATTTTAATAGAATTATAGCTAGAACAACTATATTTTAAGAGAAGAGAATCCCTGGTAAGCCTCTGAAGTAGCAATTCTGTACAGGCAAGAAAAATCTATAACATCTAGCATCTACTGGTATTTTCTTTCAAATTGTATCTTAGTGGTCATCCCTAATTTCAGAGTTCTTTGTACATGCATGGATGAGCTACCAGTGGAAACATAGCTATTAGAACATCCTCTCAGTGAAAATTAATTTTAAAGTAACAGTTTAAATGATGTTAAACATTGCTTTTCAAAAGTCCCACTCATTTGTTAGCTGCTAAACTAACAACCAGGCATGAACAGCTTAATTTGAGACAGTAATAATATATAATTCATAAAGGAATAAAGGTCAAACTGAAACTCTTTGAGTGAATTTCCATCTGCACTCCTCTGAAGAGCGTTTATGTATTCCAGGGACAGGTTTTTGTTTTCTTGTGCAGCTTGTATTGTCAGAAGACCCAATGATAATTGTATTACAGTCCTCTATTGGGGATGAATGCTGAGCAAATACTTCATCATGTTCTTTGTTGCCATGAATTTTGTGTTCTCAAAAGGCTAAATCCCTAATATATACTCAGTTTTAGAGCACAAGCCAGAAATTCATGCTTACTACCAGGCTTGCAAGTAGGGTTTTCAGTTGTTCTCAGAAATTATCCCTAACAGAGTACTTATTAATGTAAAGTAGAATTACACAATTTCCTAATATCAATGTCAGCATACAAAATCAATTTAGAGAATGAATACACCCTTAGCATTCCATAATTTTACTGAAATACATCCATTTAAATAATGTCTTGTTATAGCACCTTTTAAGCTTTGCTCCTGCCTCCCCCTGCCTGTGAGATGCTTCTTGCTATGGAGACAAGCAGAACAAGGAAGTGAGCATCTTCTGATGCAGCACTGCAGTGCTTCTCATGGGAAATAGCCAGGAAGGGATACTGAGCTCTATTCCCTTCCAAGTCCATTCTGTGTGGCTGTTTTACTCCCCTGGACAGCACCAAAGCACTTAAAGAAGTCACTTTAATGTCACCACTTGGGGTATTCAGTATGTGCCTGGGTTATTTTGTATTCAGACCATCAAGAAATACTTTAAAATCTTATGCCAAACCCTTCAGAATGATGACACTCCTGGAGGAATTTTATTTAATAGTTCCTCAATAGAGATGACATTTTGACACACAGTCTGCTTGTACTATCAAATTTATAGAGTAAGTGCAGATTATTGCTTTGAATTCTAACACTATCTACTTGGTGAACATTGCAATTCCTAACTTTCACAGATCTATGCCATTAACAAGTTTAATTATTTCCCTTACTGAAAAATAGTGTTATCTTCAAAGATCAACTTGTGTTCCTGGTAAAAATTTCTACTTCAGGGATTCAATTGATGAGATACCTGGACAGGAAAGGACATTTGACTGCATTGTCCATGTCTGATTTGCCACAGCTGGTAGAAGAAAAAAAAAAAAAAAAAGAATCAGAAAGGACTGATGGCATTTGATGAGAAGGGTGTGGAGAGACCATGAATAATGACTCTTCTGACGCATTGGCTCTTGGTGCATTGAACAGGCAGGCTATGGTACCTCCTGCATGGTATATGAGATGAAGTTGAAACAATGTGCTCTGAACTTACCACAGTATGTTGGTACTATCCTGGGCCAATAATAGCCACAGAAATCACTGGTAGACAATCTAACAGCATTTCCTGTAGGGTATATTTGTTAGTCTGCTGCATCCCCAGGTATCATGAAGCTTCCAAGAACATTGCAGCCAGATTTCAAGCTCAAGCTTGAGAATTACAGTAACTTCTGCCTTTTCTGTTTTAATTTCCCTTATTTTCAATCTTAAATAGAAAGAGGTCATTTGTAAATAAAGTCATCAAACAAAAATGTTATCTTGGAGTTCTATTTTTATGCTTTTAAATACTCCAGCTAAATATCATCAACAACAACAAAATCTCCCACACTCTGGCCATTTGTCTACATCTCTGTGGCCCAAAAGCTAAAATGCTGTGCTGCCCAGGAACAGTGGGGGCTCTTGTCAAGCCATCATCAGGGCTCCTGTGGTGCCAAGATTTGATTCCACTAGAAAGCTTCTCCTCTTGGCTGTCTGCAAAAGTAAGCCATGGGGAGCTTGCCTGTGGTGTGAGAGGGAGGAGAACAAGCAGGGGGTAGAATGAAGACAAAAGCCAAGGATTCTCCTACTTAGAAAATAAGCATTCCCTCTTGAGTTTGTTTATGGGAAAGAATAAGTATTTGCTCTCATCTTCTTGCATATATTTGTTACAGATTCAATGTTTGGAAGCTGCTAGAAACCTTTAGAGACACTAGTGTTGAAAGGAAACAAGTTAGTAAATTTTAAAAGGGGGGAGGGGGGCTCATCAGGATGCCAAGACAACTTTTCTGATTTTATACCAGTAAAACTTTTCATTGTGAAAACCAGCAGGATGGGTTTTAAAGGGATACAATCTCTTTAAAAAACAAAACAACAACAAAACATAGTCTGAAACTATACAGACTAGAAGTTCACTCAGGTGTATAATTTGGGACTAGAGAAGTATTTACTTGAGTGGCTCCCTTAGTTCTGCTGTGATGTTTTTGTTTGAGAGTCATTATATTACTATAATTGTCCTTTCAGAGGCTTACTGCTTACATCTGTCTGCTACCATAGGCCTAGTCCTCAAAGCAACTAGCCTCCACTAAACTTATCTAGGCCTAGAATGTTTCAGCCTTGAAAACTTACTACTGAATAAACTCACCCTTTCTAGCTCTTTCTGAACTTTGGCTGGCTGGTCAACTCATCTGTTCTGGCTTAAAAATTCTCTCCACTCAAACTGGCTTCTTTCAGCTTCTCCTGAATGGCTCTATTTGGCCTCATAATAACTTTGGCAATATATTCTAATTTTCTGGCACCTCCTCATTCTCTGTCTTCACCTGTGTCTAGCATGTTCTTTCTCTGCAACTTGTCACTGTAGACCAATCCTAGTAACACTTCCTCCTTTTTTCCTGTCTTTGTGCTCTCTTAAGTAGCCTCTCTTTCCTGTCATTTCTCATAAGAGGTTATGTGCCTGTCAAATCTCTCTCTGACTTGTCACTTTATCTCCTACTCAATTAGACATCACTTTCATACAAGGGTGCTTCCTTCTAGAAACTAACTTTACCTTTACTGTTTGGGATTAAAGATATATACTAAGGGCAAATCTTATGATCCAGCCAGAGGGATTAAAGAGGTGTCTGCTGAGACTGATCCATACCACAATTAGAAACTGTTTTTTTGAGTAAACAACACATCTCAGTGTTTACTGTGGTGATCAAATATCCTGCAACACAATGCCTTTTCTTTCAAAAGGTAAAAATACACAATTCTTCCCATGATTTGTAACAAAGTAGACATTGAGGTACAGTTATGGGTGGGTTTTTTTTTTTTTCAGAACAAAAAGAAAAAGAAAAAACTACCAAAACCAACTCAAATAAACATTTCTTATTAGTTCTTTGAGAATTTTGTATAATGTATTTTGATCATATCCACCTTCTAAATGCACTTTTATTGCTGTTTCTAGTTGAAATTTTAATTCATCAAGCTAGTCTGATAGCAAGCAGTTAATAACAAAAGCATTAACTTCTCTGTAAACTTTAAGTGGTACCTTAAAAAAATCTTTTCCTAGATTTTAATTAATCTTGAATACTTAATAATTTTGCATAACTTAAGCAACAGCTTATCTTTTTTTCTTGCCTCAAGCTTCTTGAACTTTAATTAGTATGCAATGTATCTTGCAAGATTTCCATGTTTCTTTTAAAGAGCAATAGTTTTGATTCATTTAAACTCAACAGCCAGCATCAGATAGTGAGTTGATGTAATAATAATTACATTGCAAAGGAAAGGAATAAAAATAAGAAATGAAAGAGAAGTTTTCTAAAAGTTTAAATTTAACTTTTACCATGTGGGTGCTCTGTAGACAAAAGATGAATGGTATTGATGGAATGCCTGTGTCCCCTCAAAATTTATCCACTGAAGCCTGGCTCACAGTGTGTTCATATGTGAAGGTGGGAATATGGGGTCGGGGCTAAATTGTTAAGGTAGAGAATAAATCAATGGAGTTAGTGCTTCTATACAAGAGACCCCAGAACTCTGTATCAACAATTTTGCTCTGTGATAATAGTGGGAAGACAAATGCCTATGCACCAGGATCCACTGAACCTGCTCCTGCTATGTTCCCTTTTGTTTGGCCTTCATCATCATCATCATCATCATCATCAATCATTATCATTATTATTATTATTAATTTCTTCATTTATAAGCTATCTGATATGGGATATTCTGCTACAGTAGACCCGAATACCAAGATGCAGTATTGGTAAGTACATATGATACATCTCAGTGGCAAAGGGGAAATGGCCAAGCACACTGTGGAAACTGAAGATGGAGCAACAGGCCCTTCAGGAAATAGCCTTCTGAAGGCCACCTTCAGAAAAGAAAATACCATGGGTCCAATCAGTGAAGAATGTGGATTGTGCATGAGCTTGACCCAGTAGTTCAGCAATGACTATGACACTGGCTTGAGTAGGGCAGGAGAATTCACTATGAGACAAGGGAAGAGTCTGTCTTGAAAACCAAATACAACCATTAACTTAACAGCAGCAGCAGCAACAACAACAACAACAACAACAACAACAACAACAAAATATTGCCTTATTTCTGTCCTCAGCCTAAGACTGCCTTGACCATGGTCACATGTCAGTGTTAAGATGGCTGTCCATTATCAGAGGCTGAATATCAGCTTTTCTGGGCACAAACAAAACAATCATTGAGAAAGAACCGACTTTGAGGAACCCGTAGAAAGCCCAATGCTGAGAAAGAATACAATATATACCATTACCAAAGCTATGCAATTATGTAAGCCATATGAAAAAGAGGAATCTAATTGGTTTAGAACAGAGGGAAAGAAGTGAGTTCAACATGATACAGAGATATTAACTTAAGAGTGTCTGGGTGTTGAACTACAGATGTGAATCTTTGAATCTCTCTGGAGATTCAAAGAACTAGCATAGTATCAGTTAGGCCCACAACTGTCAGAAAATGTGATCATGCACTTTAATACATCAAGTACTACACAAAGCCATACCAGGTATTCACACATCATTTGCTGTTAAAGTTTGTCTAGTTTTAGGACAAATTACCCATATTGCTGTTGTAATATCTACAGTTGATTTCCCATAAACAGTTTTTGTTTATTTTATTTTGACTTAGACTTACTGGCGTTGGCCTCTGTGGAAGACATTTAATTTTGGATATGATTGTATTTCTACAAGTACATGATACTTGATCAAGCTGCTTTCCAACACTCCTTTCCTCTACTTGCCCTCAACCTCCCCTATGGTGACACAAGCCAGAGTATTTTGGGGAGAGGGAATGTTAACTGGGAAAAAAAAATCCCTACCAGATTGGCTTGTTGGGATGTCTATGGGTCATTTTCCTTAACTAGGGGTTGATGTGGGAGGGTCCAGCCCATTGTGGTACCACTTCTAGAATAGTGGCCTTGGGTATTATTAAAAAGAAAGAAAGAAAGAAAGAAAGAAAGAAAGAAAGAAAGAAAGAAAGAAAGAAAGAAAGAAAAGAAAAAAAGAAAGAAAGAAAGAAAGAAAGAAAGAAAGAAAGAAAGAAAGAAAGAAAGAAAGAAAGAAAGAAACAAGAAAAAAAGCAGGCTGAAGAAGGCAGTAATCAGCTCTACTGTTTGGTTTCTATTCCTGCTCAGACTTCCTTCAGTGATGGATTACAAGCTATAAGATGAAATAAACCTTTTCCCCTCAAGTTGATTCTTTTGGTCCTGGTATTTCATCATCAATAGAAACCGTAACTAAGACACACACCCCTAAACTCTGTCATTTGTGCCCCATGTAAAAGGTAGAGTAGTCCTTTCTGCTGAGAAGATGAGAGTGAGCAAAGGGTATTGCAAGAGATTACATGCATACACTCCAGAATTCCGGGTAGCTGAGGGAGAAGTATAGAACAGGTGAGAAAAGTCTGCCTTCTACTCTTCCCTCATTTTTAAATAGACAATGACAATCTTTTTCTTCAATCTGTCATAGTGTTTCTGTTTTCTAGCTTGGGGTGTTAAAAATACTTTTAAATTGCTGGTGAATAAGCTAGGATACTGTCAGGAAGGACTTTAAAGAGTATCCACATGAGCTCAGGCGGTACTAGTTAGTTCATGGTTATTCTTCCACCTAGAGGGTTGAAGACCCCTTCAGCTCCTTGGGTACTTTCTCTAGCTCCTTCTTCTAGTTGGCCATCAGTGGGAAGAGAGGCCCCTTGGTCATGCAGACTTTATATGCCCCAATACAGGGGAACGCCAGGGCCAAGAAGTGGGAGCGGATGGGTAGGGGAGCAGGGCCGGGAGGGGGGAGGGTATAGGGAACTTTCTGGATAACACTTGAAATGTAAATGAAGAAAATATCTAATAAAAGTTGGGGAAAAAAAAAGATTCTAAAAAAAAAAAAAAAAAAAGAGTATCCACGCTGGGCGTCCATAGCACACATCTTTAATCCCAGCACTTGGGAAGCAGAGGCAGGCAGATTTCTGTCTAAAATGCATACTTTCAGTTCATACTTCAGACCTATCACATAGACTCTGTCTTTTAATATAATACGACTACCATGGCTAGAGATACTGAGAAATATTAGCCTTAATTTCTGATTTTCCTGAAAATCTGCTTAAATTTTCTTAGTGTTTTTTTCTCTCCATTCCATAATCACATGATTGTCATAGCTTCTTAATGATAGCTTCTTCTACCACTAGACCTGGCAGAAGGTCTTCGGGGAGACAATTCTACCATTCTCCTATTTTGAAAGGACTCTTCTTGCTTCAGGTACTCATGTGTAAAACTTTTAGATACTGTATTTTATCTATGAATTGTGCTGTACTTTCTCATGTCCCACATAAGAGTCCCACAAAAAGAGGTACCATAGGACAACTGTGATACTCTTACAAGCTGTTTTTTACCTTGAGCAATTTCTCTAACATTCCCATTTTCCGTGGCAGCTGAAATCTAATTTCTGCAAGAAGAAAATCTTCTGCTGTAAAATTTGCCCTATAAGACACCTGCTTTTCTATTTTATCCTAATCATTGAAAATAGAGATTTCTTGATGCAAACTATTATGTTTAAAGTACTTCTATTAAAGCACTTTTTCATGTACTTTCTTCCAGGCGTCACTGACCACAGACTTGTAAAGGATGGGTGAGGAAGAACTGGCAGGTGGGCTTTGGGAGGGAATGCATTGAAGTTAGAGTTCCTCTCTTTGAGTTACCTCCAATGGCCATTCCTCCAGTGGGCACCAGGTTGAACACATTCATAACACAGAAGTGAATGGCCTCTGGAATTTAGACACCGGGCTTAGATTTTCATGCATTCTGAAAATCTGGAGCAACTTTCCCAGTCTAAGTCACTCATCTTAGTTTCTAAGGTTTATTTCCTGAAACAGCTTTGTCTCTTATTACTTCCAGTAAGTTCTTCTTTACTAGAAGGACTGTTCCTGGTGCCATCTCCTCCATAAAACACTGCTTAGTTTCTCCATTTGCAATTATGCTTTTCCTTCCTTATAACTTCACAGCCCTTTTTTATGCTATGATCTCATCCATTCATTCATTTATTCATTCATTCTTTCACCCTCATTAAGAGAGTAGATGATTATCTGAATCTCAATGGGAGCCAACTCAGGCCTGTTCTCATTCTTACAGATTTCAGTGGCTAGAGGAACCTTAAATATGCCATTATAAACAAATTAAAAAGGACAAGCAAAGTAATACATTTCAGATATGTCTAAGAACTTGTTATTGAGCCTTTGTTTATAGTAGCTGAAACCAATGTCTTACAAAGATGAAAATTTTAAAAACAGGAATATTAGGTGATATACTCAAAATTGTATAACTGACAGGTATTTTAGTGGAGAAATTAATCATTGAACCATGAAGTTCTAACTTGTACTCAACCAATATATCATCTACTTAATTTAGTCCTTTTTTTTTCCTCCATTGAATTCTTACTTTATTTTTAATGAATAGGGAATTAATATTCTAAGAGAAAACCAACACACCTGGCTTCCAAGGCAGTAAAGATATTCTCTGGAGATGTTATTGGCTTAAGGAAACTTCTAACTAATTAAAAGGGGCTGAGGATTTTGGATTGAAGCCAGTTGCACAGATCTCCTGGGAAGGCCCATTGTTCAGAAATAAAACAGTTTGGAAAGATCATTTGCTGAGCTCTACAAGAAGCTGTAGAAGTGTTAACTCACCAGTGCACAAGACCAACAAAGAAGCTGCAGTCATTGTTAGCTACATTCTGTCTGACCACAACTACATAGAAGAAGATTCTAAGCCATAATTGCCTATCACACTGTACCACATAACTTATAGAATTTTATATATTTAGTTTTGCATTTTATGTGTTTTAGTGTTTTGCTTGCATGAATATTTATGTACCATGTATGTGCTTGGTACACTCTGAGGCCAGATGTAGTTACCCAAACTCTTCTATGACCTCCACATAAACATGCTAATCACACACACACACACACACACACACACACACACACACACACACTAAATAAATTTAACTAGAGAAATACATAGTTTTTTTGTTTGGTTGTTTTGTTTTTTATTGGATATTTTCTTTAGTTACATTTCAAACATTTTCCCCTTTACAGGTCTCCCCTTTGGAAATCCTCTATTCCATCCCCACTACCACTGCCTCTATGAGGGGACTTCCCCATCAACCCATCCCCTCCAGTCTTCCTGCCCCAACATTCCCCTACACTGTGGCATAGAACACCCACAGGCCCAAAAGCCTCTTCTCCCACAGATGTCCAACAAGACCATCCTCTCTCACATATGCAGCCAGCGCCATGGGTCCCTCTATGTGTATTCTTTGGTTGGTAGTCGAGGTGGGGGGAGGGTCTGGCCTGTTGACACTGTTGCTCTCCCCATGGGGCTAGAAACTCCCTCAGCTCCTTCAGTCCCTTCACCAACTCTTCCATCAGGGACATGAATAAAATACTCACAGGAGGAAATGTGGAGACAAAGTGTGGAGTAGAGACTTAAGGAAGGCTATCCAGAGACTGCCCCACCTGGGGATCCCTCCCATATACAGTCACCAAACCTGGACACTGTTGTGACTGCTAGAAAGTGCTTGCTGATGGAAGCCTGATGTGACTGTCTCCTGAGAGGGTCTGCCAGAGCCTGACAAATACAGAGGAGGATGCTCACAGCCAACCATTGGAGTAAGGAATATATAGTTTTAAAAATGCTTTGTCCTCTTTATCAAGACAGACACTATAGATAACAATTAAATGATTGTAGAAAGATTGGATGATCAAATGAATGAAAAGCCTGTTTTTACAGAGCTGCTATACCTCATACACACAGGTTTCCTATTTTCATTTAAATGATCTCTGGTCAGCCAGTTGTGGGCCTGTAAACTCCTTTTCAGGATTCCCTCTCTCTATGATCTGAGGCTGGTGTTCCTCTGGAGTTCAATGGTCCTATTTTTTGAAGTCCTTTTAACCTACCTGCAGTAATTCTCTTTCCAGACCTCTCTGCAGTGACTCATGAGTGCATACAACTTTACATTTCAGCACTTCTTATGAATGGGTTTCCTTTTCCTCTCTGAATTTAGGTTTCCTGGGAAAGAGTTCCTATTCTAATATTAGGTTAAGTGTCTTTCTTTTTTATCTATGTGTAGACATTTTGGTTCCTTGACCTCCATAGGAGATCAACAACATCCCTTGAATTAATAGATTATAATATTTTTTGTGTGTGCATGATGCTTCTAACTTCAAAAATCCAGTTCTCTAATTTTCAAATACCTGAAGTTTCAGTTAAAAAAAAAGAAAAAAAAAAGAAATAAAAGAAGGAAACCATTCAATTAATATTAGGTCCTTTTATTCACCCAGAGGGTCCTTCACAAATGTGGGTCCATGGTAATAATTTTCATATTTATAAAGGCTTCCCTGAACTAAGCTAAAACAGCAAAGAGAGATCATTAAAATTCCTGAATAAATGTGAACAGGTGCCACTGGTTGAAGGAAAACAAAGTTAATCCTATAAACAAATGCTGCATGGTACTTAGAGGGCTCACACAGATCACAAGTGCAGATAATGGTCAATTTAGACTAATTTGGTTTCTGATTAACAAACCTCCATTAGACACTACAATTTATGTGTCATACATACCCATTTTTTACAGTATTTTATACACACACCACTCACACACATTCACACTCACACTCACACAGATACACATTCACACACACACACACACACACACACACACACACACACACACACACTCTCTCTCTCTCTCTCTTCTTCTGGCTACATTTCTCTTGGGCTCCTGCAACATTCTTTTTAATACAGACAGACTTGACAAAGAAAATGAGTTCCCAAATGTAATAAGTTCTATAGTAAATTCAGAGGCATAAACTAGCATCTTCCCTACTATTAGGCCTACAGATGTTTTCAGAATTTTAGATGGTTATATTAAAAGATAATAATAATAATAAAATAAACATACCAAAATACCCAAAACAAAACAAAAACAAAAACCAGGCTCCTAGCCTCTGTAATATTGGATCTTAGGCAGCACAGACTGAGAAGGCTAGAATGTCTCCATGACATGCTTCATATTGGCAGTTCAGGAGATGAGGCCTAAATTTCTGTTTCCAAGAACTAGGTAACTCCAGGCAAGTCCAGACAAGCCCAGGCCTCAAGAGCTGCCTGGTCACCTGTCCCCAGGCAAGGACAAAGGTTCAGCAGTTTCCAGACGTCCTCAGCAACAGTTTCCAGTCCCCATGCACAGGTAATGCAATGGCCCTGGAGATGGAGCAAGATAAAGATCACCTACTCCAGTATCCCCTAAAGTGCTTTAAATCAGGCCTGTGAGCTCACTTGGTTGTCTCTATCTTGGTAATGGGAGACTTCAGCATGCTGGATTTCTACAGAATAAAACACTCTGTGTTTTCATACTATTTGATTCTGGGATATCATTCTTCAGTGAATCATGGACCCTTACAAGATAAAACCACATATAAAAGAAGTACATGTATTCAACTGATGAATAAAATAAAAATGATGGCAAGCCTCCAAGTCTCTATAAATTGATGGGGATTCTTTTGTTTTTATGTTTTCTTAGAACTTTTGTGATTCTTTGTTCATTTTCCCTCTTGTTACACATCATTTAAATATAACTAGCAAAAAGCAAAACAAACAAACAAACAAACAAAAACTTGTTCTTTCTAATGTACTCTGATAAACACCTTTCCTTAATCATCATCCTGAGTTTTGTTTTAATGAAAGTAAATAATGTCCCACTCTGATAGCGATGGATGTGTTGAATACATTCTCCTCTCCTCCCATTGCCATCTATTTCCTCTCTCTCTCTCTCTCTCTCTCTCTCTCTCTCTCTCTCTCTCTCTCTCCATCTCCTAATATAAAACTTCTCCCATACATAAAGCATCAGGAAAAATGTGAAAACTCTGCTTTTTTTTCCTTTGAGAAGATAGTAGAATAGTGTATATATTAGTACATATTCAATATGTTAGGTTTAACAGACTCCAGTAAAAAAAAAATCATTACTAAAAAGATTTATAATTTAGCAATTTTAATTTAGAAAACAAAACTACACAGTCAGAGATTGGGAATAGGAGAGCTATGGTATCCTTGGGTGTGTGCCACAGATTGAGAGCCTCCAATTCCAATTTGCCATCCTTTGTGAAGAGCCATTTTCATGAAGTACCACCCTTAATGTTAAGTTTTGGCTGCACAGTGTCTAGTTAAAACTAAAGCCACTAATGACTTGGCAAGAATAAATAGTTGATGCTAAAAATCTCTGAAGGTTTTGGTAGTTGCCTTTCTCATCTCTAAGCATGTGGATTTGTGTCTATTTCTAGGCACTTAACTTTGCAAACTCTTTTCATTTTTATTTTATGGGAAACTCTTTTTTTTTGTCCCTACTAATTCAAAACATAATTAGTATTTAATTATTCCATGTAATTGCATTAAGTATGCCTTGCATAAACATATTTGGGAATGGATTGCAGATTCCCACCTGACATAGTGGGAACATGCAAGATCTAAAGCAGTGGTTCTCAACCTTGATAAAGCTGAGACCCTTTAACACATTTCCTCATGCTGTGGTGACCACCAAGCATAAAATTGCTCCTGCTTAACTGTAATTTTGCTAGTGTTATGAATGATAATGTAAATATCTATGTTACCTGATGGCTTTAGGTGAAAGAGTTGGTGACCACACACATGTTAAGAAACAATGATCTAAAGGAAAATGATCTATCATTCCCATTTTATTTCTATCAACCCCATATTCCACTGAACAAAAAGATAAGGGGAGGGTCTTCTCTGAGTTCCTAGTTTTGATTCAACTGTCTACAATGTATCTATAGAGTTGGCCAAAGCAAATATCTTAGTAAAATGTTCAGAACATTATGTTTAATGGCTTTATCTGTTCTTGTTTATACATCTCACATAATAATATCAAGTGCAAGAAATATTATTAAATGGTTTATTTAAAATTTTCTCTAGTTATCTAGCTGCATGTTAAAATTATATATCTTTACTTCTCCTTCTCATCTAAGCACATAACTATTTTTTCTGACATTACTTTCATGCACTGGGCTCTCCTTGGGATTTAAATGTCAAATCAAAGTGATGTGATATACCAGAAGCCAACAGATTGTTTCTCTGTCCTAACACAAGCAATGCCTCGAAGGAGACTAGGTCTGAGGCTCAGTCCTAAAACTGTCAACTTAGAAACAAAACAAAACAAAACCGTGTGTGTTAGCTTCTCCCACCTCTTGAGAGATTGTCTACCATGACACCTCTTCACTCTAAATAATAAACATAAAATGACACCTATGATAGCTCTCTATTTGTACTTAGGTTGCAATCATAGTGGAATCACAGCAAAGTGGCAACTAGCTTGAGCAAGGGATTGTGTAGACAAATGTTTTTCAACCTAAGAGTTGCAACTTCTTTGAGGGTTGAGTAACTCTTTCATTGGTGTTGACTAAGACCATTGGAAAACACAGATATTTATGTTAGATTAATGACAGTAGTAAAGTTACAGGTATGAAATAGCAAAGAAAATAATTTTATAGTTACAAGTCACTACAACATGAAAAACTATTTTAAAGAGTCCTGGAATTAGGAAGATTGAGAACCACTGGCCTAGACATATGAAGTATTTAGGTCACTGAACTGGTGTCTTTGTGTTAAAAAAAAATATCATGGCTCAAATGATCAAGTGTGAAACACCCTGACTCCATGTAACCACAGGATTTCCCTCTTGGGTCACAGTTCCCAAAAGAATGACTCTGAGACTTATTATCTTATTACAGGGTCTAAAGATACACCAAGATAATTTGACTGTGGACTTGTAACATTCCAACCTCTCCACACTAATGGAATTCTAAACCAGTTCTTAGACCTTACAGAAAATGATAGTTCAGTGGAAGCTGTGGGGTTCTTTCTGAGAGCTTCATTTATAATTTCTAAACAAAATGGCCTTGGTAGAGAACTCAGGATTGACATATCATAGGATAAAAGATGTCATAGGGAGAGCTTTATATCAAATATAGAAATAATTTGGGGGGGGGGAAATCGAGACAGGGTTTCTCTGTATAGCCCTGGCTGTCCTGGAACTCACTCTGTAGACCAGGCTGACCTTGAACACAGAAATCCACCTGCATCTGCTCCCCAAGTGCTGGGATTAAAGGTGTGTACCACCATTTCCTGGCTTAGAAATAATTCTTATGGAGTAGAATAGACAGAGCTTCTTAGAAACCTTTATTCAGAATTTAAAGTATCTTAGCATTTGCAATATACAAAAATCAGTAATATACAAACAAGATAAGGAGAGACCAAGGGTGCAAGCCCACTAGATAGAAATGTGCACAAAGTATTTCACACCCTACCTCCTGTTTCCCCATCCACACACTAATCTTAAGAAAGGAGAAATATCTCCCTGTTGGGTCCAAAAAAGGATAAATTTGAAATGTAAATAAATAAAATAACCAAGTAAAAAAAGAATGGAGAAAGCATTACAGTCACCCTACCTATAGACTTAAAATGCCATATTGTGGCAATGGGCAGGGGTGGTCATCTAGTTTAGCATATGAAGAAACCCACAGCATGGAAGATTGGTCCTCACAAATATATATACATTAAAGGCTACATGCAGGAAAGGAGCTAGTGGGAGAAAAGTTATAATGTACTGACATGAAAGAAGAGGTACTGTGGAAAAGAACATATAGAGTCACAACCTTCTCCTCTAGCCCTGTGCCATTTAAGGTCTGACTTCTTTCCCAGCTCTTTGGCTCACTGCCTTGCTTTGAAGTGTGAATTAAACTCCTGAAAAGAACAAGCTGTGTCTGCAGAGGCTGACTGACCAATTAGAATTTCAGATCTGTGGTAAGATTGGAATGTTGTAGGTTCAGGGGCTAATTACTTGGGGTAACTTTAGCCCCACAAACAGTCATTATTTTCCTAGTCATTACTTGTCCACTTCTGTATAAGACCTAATATTCTGTAACTAGTAAATACAAACCTTCAGAATCTATTGACTTAACAGACCCACTGCCTTCCACCAACCCCAAAGCTAAGACTGCCATCAGATAGCACCTTAGTCCTATAGGAAAGCTTCCCCCATCTCACTGTGCCTGCTTCTCTGATGAGCACACCAATACATTTTAAACTTGCCTTGACTTTGCTCTGTTCAGCTATGGAACTTCCTAAAACTGACTCTACATTGAAACATGGAATTTGTGATCAATCTTTGTTTGCAGGCAGGCCATGGTCACTGAACATGGTTCCAGAATAAATTACCCCTCATTCCTTTTAAAATGGGAGTCATCTTTTTTTAGATTGATTGAAGTGCACCCCCCCACCCCACCCCCCCAAAAAAACCCCAAAAAACTAAACTGCTTGTTTGTACTATTATCTGTATTGTGTTCCTGGATCACTGCCTTGTTTGAGAACAGAACTTGGGAATCCCACTCTAGTATGTGCCTGTGTAATGTAAATGGAGGGAGGCAGAAGACTAGGGCTTTGTTCACTATTGTGTAGGGAAGAATATAGCAATGGACTTTCTATGCTCACCCCAGCTCTGAATCAAGACACAAAGAGACTTAGACTTATTAATGAATGCCTAGGACATGTGCTCGGCTTGTTATCAACTAGCTAGTAACTCAATTATCCTGTTTATATTAATCTAAGTTCTGCCACTGGCTGGTTCCATCCCCTCAGTTTCATAAGTTCATCTTCTTCCATAGGTTGATAGCAAATCTTTCTTTCCCCTGAAGGTGATATTCTGCCTCTTGCTATATGCCATAGGCTTTTCATTTTAACCATTCAGAAGGTACCTTAGACAGGCAAGAAAAGACAAAGGCACATCTTCACACAGTGTACAAAACCATTATTCTGACAGACAGGTGTTTGGACATTGTATAGATTGATTTTACTTCAATTCTTTATAACCTATTCTGTTAGATCATTTTTGGTCAAATTAGTGGGGTTGAGTTGTATCTCTGGCCATCCATGGAGACATGATTTTATGAATTGCCAAGAAGATTCTAAGCTCCCTATCTAGCAGGAGGCTTTCTGGCCAGGAACAAAGATACAATTGTCCCCTCAGTCTAAGTTGACCTGCCAATCATCCACTCAAGAAAACATCCCCAGGAAACTGTCTGTTTCAGAGACCTTAGAAATAGTAACTGGTCTACTTAAACATATAGGTCTCCTCTGTGAGAAAAATAAAATATATGAGCAGAGGAAATAAAGAATAAAAACTCAGTTTGACCTTCACCAGTTTTCTTTAATCGGAGAGCTGGTGCCCCGACACCAGATACCATCAGAGAGGGTGCGGGAGAGAGCAGAGCAGAGTCTGAGAGCCATTTTTGTAGCTGAAAGTAGGAAAGTTGAAGGAAATGGCTTTCTACTCCCAGAAACCCTTGCTGGATAAACTACTTTTTAAAACTACTGGGTATAAAATAAATCAAATTGTCTTATTTTGCAAGCACTGGACTCCTGAGCCTGTGGTGGGTGTTAGCTGTTTTCTGGGAATTCCATGCACAGCAGATTTCCTGCAACCTTGGGCTTGTTTCAGGTTTCCAGCTTTCAGGGCAGTTTTCTGTAGAGCTGATGACTCTGGCCACTCGCTGCTCTCACATCATGAGGGTAATACTCTGCAATAAAGGTTATGTATCAAGAGTGCTACTTTTTGTTGTTTTCTCTGAATTCATTCAGTGGATGGAGGATGCCAGGCAAGGTCAAAGCAAGATCCAAGTAAAAGTTGAAATTCCCAAATTAAGAACTCTGTGAATGAGAAAAATCAAAGCTGGGTAGTGTCAAGAGTTCACGGCTAATTTTTGTTTTAAGCTGGTTCCCAGGTCTTAGGACCCCATGGGACTTGTCTTTGGGTATTTTCTGAAGGCTGCTTCCCAAATGAAATCCAGTTTCACTTGGAAAATTGCTAGTTGGCTTAAATTCAGCCAGAATTTGTTCTGGCCAACTTGGTTTGGCAGCTTTGGATTTAGACAAGGTCAAAGTCACCTTATCCTCGGGAATAAAGGGGGTACAAAGTTTCAGGTAGGTCAAAACTTACCAAAGAGACTGTATGTCTCCCTAGACCTTGTTGTATAACTGTCCTAAGTGAAGGTAAGAGATAGATCCCCAGAGGTGGATTGGCTGAATGATGAAGAAAGTATCCAGTAGAGGATGAAATGTTTCTCATTGTAAAAGAAGTGCTTCCACAGACAGACACTGACCTAATTGAGGACATTCACATTTCTTAGAAAGAAGGGTACAGCTCAGCCTGTGGATTTTTGGCTTTAGGCCAGCAGAAGGCAGCTGCTATTGAAGAGAAAGGAGGTTACTGAATCAGGGCAGAAGCCTGATACAGCTGTAATCAACATCTCATCTTTTCCACATATACCCTATAACCAATCTCAGCTTGAATGTGTTTCCCAAGAGACACAGAAGATACCACATGTACTTATAGAGACTACGTGCTAAGATGACCAACTAGACATGTAATGAACTTGGAATAAAGCAAGCATATGGCTTGTATCTGTAGAGTCACTAACTAGTCAGGTGTATCCAGAACTAGTGCTTTCTCCAGATGTTGCACTCTCAGTGCTAGAAACAAGGCTGTCTTGGGCAAAATAGGACCTATCAATAGAGATCCTGGAACCTAAACAGACAAATAGCTATGTAACAATCACAAACCCAGAAGTATCAGTTGGCACAGCCATGGGCACCAGGAACAGAGTAGATTAGTTAGACTTCAGGGCCTTGGAAGTTCCGAAAAGAATAGTCATTTAGAATTCCACAAGAGATGATACTGAGTCTGGAGAGAAAGCTAGGGAAAATGTCAGGTACTAAGAAAAAAGAAGTCCGATTTTGGAATCTGGTTGAAGCTTTTTACAGAGAGACAGTATCCAAGCACAATTAATAACTTCTCAGGGCTTTCTCCACTCCCACCAGTTTTCTAGGAACTTCACCAGAGACCTCATATATAAGGAAAAGACATAGGCTAAACCCCTACTAATTTGGGAGTTGGCTCTTCATATTATAATACCACCCAAGGCATCTCCAGAGAAAAATTTCTTGGCAATCGTTTAAAATGTAACTTGACAGTCGACAAAGCAGTAGATGTAGTTAGTGCTTAGACAATTGTGAGCTTGCCTTTAGGAACCAATACCTACACTGTGTGTGTGTGTGTGGGGGGGACATCTTGCTCCTTTTATGAGTACCTCTTGTTGGCATTTTGTCTATGCTCCTCCCCACAGTTACCTGGCAACAGCCAGGTATGTCTGATTCACTATAATAGGGGCTGCCCCCCCTCTCTTGCTCTCTTGCTCCTGCTCTGTCCCTTGCTCCCCCTCTCCATGTGCTCATGGCTGGCTTCTACTTCTCTTCTCTTCTCTTCTCTTCTCTTCTCTTCTCTTCTCTTCTCTTCTCTTCTCTTCTCTTCTCTTCTCTTCTCTTCTCTTCTCTCCTCTCCTCTCCTCTCCTCTCCTCTCCTCTCCTCTCCCCTCCTCTCTTCTCCCCTTGTCTCCTCTCTCTCTCTCTCTGCCTTTCTCTGTATTTACTCTCTCAATTCCCCTCCCCATGCCCTGAATAAACTCTATTTTATACTATACCATCTTGTGGCTGCTCTCTCAGGGGGAAGGGATGCCTCAGCATGGGCCAGAAGAGGCACCCCCTTCTACCACACCTGACTACACATCCACTAGACATATTCCTCTCTCTTTAATTTTAGAAAACATAACACATCTCTGTTTCTCAAGCCTTGTGCAAAGATGTGTGTGTGTGTGTGTGTGTGTGTGTGTGTGTGTGTATGTGTATGTATGTGTGTATGATCATTAAATTACTCTCCCTGAAGATTTTTCTGCATCAAAGCCATCAATTAAGTATGAGCTGAGTTGAAGTTCATAAAGTTGCAAGGCAAGTCTGTAAGTTGCTGAGAGTGGCATTGTTTAGGCAATGTCCCTGTCCCATCTCTAATGATACTGTTTTTCCTTGGAGGAAGCTCTCCTCAAGCTGGTCTTGATCCAAGAACCATACTTGGGAGTCTAGGAGNAGATTTTTCTGCATCAAAGCCATCAATTAAGTATGAGCTGAGTTGAAGTTCATAAAGTTGCAAGGCAAGTCTGTAAGTTGCTGAGAGTGGCATTGTTTAGGCAATGTCCCTGTCCCATCTCTAATGATACTGTTTTTCCTTGGAGGAAGCTCTCCTCAAGCTGGTCTTGATCCAAGAACCATACTTGGGAGTCTAGGAGAACTAAAATGGGGCAATAGCCTTAAAGGAGAGTTTCATTTGACCTAGCTTGAATTCCACATTGACTGGATATATAGTTGACAAAGGAAGTAATTATGGAACAAGAAGGAATCTGTTCAGGGGTTAATCTACTGGAAATTAGATTAATTTACTTCTGATACAGAATGTTACATGTTGTCTTTATGTAAGTTAAGAGAGTGCATTAAAATTTACTTTGTTGCTGTGTAAAGAACACATGGACTCAGAACGCATTTTTCCCAGATGCTGTAAAAGCTGCCTGACACCTCAGCTCTGAGCCACGCACCCCCCTCGGGCTACACTCTCTGTGACTGCACCTCTCTCCCCCACGGCCCCATATAGCCTTGAAAACCAAGCCATAGAGAGTGGGTACTGTGGGTGATAAAAGGCAGCTCATGGGGTAATGCCAGGAATAACCAAGTCATAGAAAGCAAGTGTGTGTGAGCACAAGTGGGTAATAAAGAAGGCCCATGAAATAAAGTATGAAACTCCCTGGTTGTAATTGGCAAATCTTAGATTGGCAAATCACTTAGATCCTGGGGCCCAACAGAGAAACGGTGTGCCAAGAGACAATCGACGAATACCCCACGTGGACAACCACGACTCAGACAAGAAGCTTGCATTGTGCAGTCTGACCCCAGCAGATCCAATCTGAAAGCAGGGAAGGAGTCATATTCACCTGCACACTGCCCAAGCCAGGCCACACCTGCCAGACAGGAAAGGTTAGTGATAAGTGTGTGTGTGTGTGTGTGTGTGTGTGTGTGTGTGTGTGTGTACAAGTGTGGGTCCATTTTGCCAATTGCTGTTTATGAATAAATAAAAAGTGTTAGAACCTTTCCAGCGAGTTTGAGGATTTGCTTTCTGCCCTGATTCAGGACAGTTGGAGACTTACTATGTGAGGACTCAAAGCCAAGGCCTCAGGGAAGCACTCTACCACTGAGTCTCACCAATAGCCACTGCCATAGATTATACACACTCTTTTGAAGAAGCACATCATCTCTTTCTAGACTAAGTTCATTAACTTCCCAGGAGAGACAATTGACTTTTGAAATTTCTGATTATATGCATCTAACCCTTATCTAAATTCTCATATAGAATGTTATAGATTGAGCTGGAGAGATGACTCAATAGTTAAGGCTTCCTGGTGTACAATCATGAAGATCAGAGTTTAGATCCCAGCACCCATTTACTAAGCTTGTCATCCTGTGCATAATGTGAGAAAGGCAGAAACAGGAGCATTGCTGAAGCTTGCTGGCTTCCAGCCTAGCCAAGAAACTCCAAGCTCCAGGTTCAGAGGGAGATTCTGCTATAAAGGAATAAACAGAGATAGAGGAAGATGCCTGCCATCTTCTTCTAGAGTTTGCATATGTATTTTGGCTCATATGTTTGCATATGCTTATACAGAATAAATAATTTTTAAGCTCAAATGCTTATTCTTATATTTCAAAGGAAAATATCTAATTGGGGAAATGTTCTTGAAAAGAAAACACTGAACCACAAAAAGAAAATAAATGCTGGATATATGATTATCTATACTTCTATCCAAAAATATAATGAAGACTTAATTGCTAAGCCAGGAATAGGATCCAGTCTATTTTGTAATTTCTTGGGAGACTAATTTTGATTGGTTAAGTTGGGGCTTTCATTTCTCTCCTTCCACTATCTGTTCAATCCAGAAATTTACTGGGTTTGTTTTCTTATTTATGGGAGGGAAGTGGACTGAAAGGAAAAACATCATTCTACTGCTGTATTACTTTTAGTACTTTATATAGTCCTGCTAAAAGACTGGTTGAAATAAAATAAGTTTGCTTTGGCCTGTAAATGGCTTTTGAGACCCCAGGTTCCAGCCTCTGGGAGACATCAATAGGAAGCCACTTAACAGAACCTCAATTGAAAGCACCCTGTTTCCCTTTGCCTTTTCCAAACTTGGGGGTTTGTTTCCCCACACTCTCGGAAAAGAATGACTCAGGGTTGATTTTATAAGCACAGAATGGAAAAAAGACAGATACTGTTGTGCTTTGATGAGAAATGTCCCCTATATAGTCTCACGTATTTGAATACTTGGTCCCCAGCTGTGACACTGTTTGCACAAGCTATAGAACCTTTAGTAAAGTTAAGGGGCTTTGGTGAAGGAAGTTTGTCACTGGGGTGGCATTTGGAGGTTCTATAGAGAGGCCCTAGTTCCTGTTTTTCCTCTCCATTTTCGATGTGCAGGTGAAATGCAAGCAGCTGGCCTCCATGCTCCTGTTGCCATGGCTGCCCTTAGCATGACAAACTGGCTCTCCCCTGGAACAAGTGCAAGAGCATGACAACCTTCCTCTTCAAAGCTGTTCTGTTTGTTTGTTGTCTTGGTTTTTGTTTTTAAATTAGGGTATTCTATCATAGCAACAGAAAAGCAAAGAACAACACAGAATTTTTGAGCACCTAGAAAAATCAAACTTGATGTATATTGCTGTAAGTAAACACAGACTGAGGTGTTGTTTGCTTGTTTGCGTGCTTGTTTGCTTGCTTGCTTGCACAGACACATGAAAGAGGCCCCTTGACCTGAGGCTTCTTGCCATTCCAGTTGAAGCATCATAGGAGGACTTAAACAAGGATAGCAGGGTGGCAAAGAGGAGGAGACCACATCTGCATTAGGAAAACAAAGGGAACCAACCACTGCTACCTCCTGCTTATGTCCTGGGAACCAGAGGGAATCTCTTCCCTGCACTAGCTCTGGATAAAGTGAACCACAAGCCCTGGCAGCTGAGCTGAAGGCAGGCTGGAGGCTCAGGATACAAACTGCAGCCTGCGAATTGGACCTTACTATTACTTATGGATCAGATTCATCTTGCTAAGCCCAGTATGCTCACCAGCTACTTCCAATAAACTATTTTAATATCAGCTTCTTCCTCTCAGTGTGTCCACAGAAAACAGTAACTCCACATGGATTCACAAGTCTGAAGAGAACGGTAGCAGCAACTTTCCTAGTCGTCAGTGCTGGCCAATGTCACTCAGGACATTTTAGGGCTTACTCTAGTTCCTACTCATGCTTGGAAAGAGTTCTCTGATGCCTACCCCTCTGCTTTCTTATTTTGAGATGTTTTATGGTCCCTAGTGCTTCTCTCTGGACAAACAGAATGAGTGAACTGACATTGGCTGTTTCTGGGTGTGCTTGCTTTTAGGTTGCTATAAGGTTTTGGAAAGAAAATGATTGTGAATCAGAGCTAGTCAATCAGCTAAAGATGTTAACTATCAGAAGCCAGCAGTACAAAGGCACTAGGGTGGATAAAAGGTGTTAATGATGCAACAAAGAGCAATGGCTATCTGTTGTACAGTTTAAATCATTAGAGCTTAGTTTAGTGGCCAAAGGTGTGAGCACAGTCTTGTTCCATGTGAGAAGGCAATCCTGATTCCTTAACAGACTTCAAATTGACAGTTAAAGAGAGTATGGCTAAGAACTGGGCAAGTCCATGCAGGCCCAGGCAAGTCAATTACTAATAGAAAAAAACCCCAGGCCCTAGTCCATGCCCCAGTAATGGTTCCAGAATGCCTAGCGGTAGAATAAGATAAAGCTCGTCTACTCCAAAACTCCAATGTGCTTTAAATAGAGTCTGCAAGCTCACTTGATTGTCTATACTGGTGATGGGAGACCCCAGGATGCTGGACTACTGTAGAATGAAACACTCTCTGAGTTTATATATTATTTGAGTCCAGGGTACCATTCTTTGGTCAATCAGAACCTTACACTTGGAAGCAAAATATTATAGTAAGGAAAATGTCCAGAGAAAAATTCTCGCTTCTTTCCTGCGCTGGTTGCCCATAATGTCTGCTGAAGTTTTAGAGACAGCTTGGGCCAGGAAAGCTCTCACAAGCCAAGCTGAGATGTCCTGCCTTAAACAGGCTAATTAAAGAAACATAGTAACTGAAGAGCCAGGGGAAAAATGATTTGTTTAATATGGACACACAGTAAAGGGGAGAAAGCACAAGGACCAGGGACTGCTTCTCTCATGAAGTCTTTGGGAACCTAGCTTGAGATTTGGGTTTTAATAGAGGAAAAGAGGTATTTATAAGTAAACAGTCTTAATCAAAGAGTAGTTCTGCATATTATTTGATTCCTTACTGTCAGGGCTACAGCCTCTCTAGCAAAGAACTCTGACAAGTTGTGAGAAGTGTATAGAATCTCTTTCCAGGACACAAAGATCCCTCTTGGGCTAACACATAGACCCTAGCCTTGTCCTTTGCCAAGCTTGATAGGCCTAGGGAAACTTGAACTTCATTATAATCTGAGAGCCAAAAGGAGATGCACTAGTATCTCTTGAGAATACCTCCACTCCTGCAATGATGGTTAAAATGAAAAGCAAAGACATCAGATATTTTCTGCAGTTAATGTAGTACTATCACATACCAAGACTTAATGTGTGGTGTGAAAATACATACCTGTTATATACATATACACAACTATCTATTTTTTTATATTTCTACCTATACATCTAGAAGATATATTCCCATATGATTCAGTTTTGAATTTATGACTTCTCTCTTTACTCCTGTTGATTAACCTTCTCTAATGTTGGAAAGGGGAATCCTTTTGCTTACAAGGGACTTGGAAGAGTTCTTCTTTCATATTCTTCAGATACTACATCACAAACTCTCCTGACTCTACCTGCTAAATGTATTCAGAAATGAGAATGCCTTGCATCCCTTTGCTTTAGACATCATTTGCTATATTATGAAAATGATCTTCCAATCAGGCTCCTACCACTGACATTTTCTCCTTCCACTGCCAAACACATCATCTTGTAGTGCAAATTAATGTGTCTCATTGTCCTATTCAGGACCCTGCAAGGGTTCCTTAACTCCCTCAGAATAGAAAATAAATCTTTATAATAAATCAATAGCCTCCAGGAACTAGTTTTTAAATATTTACTTGCTTAAACTAGGCCTTGTTATATAGTCAAAGCTGATCTGGAGTTCAGGCCTCCTCTGTCTTATTTTCTGAGTTCTGGGCTTATAGGCGAGCAGTACCATGCTAGAAAGGGCTGATTTCTGGGAGCACTCTAGTCTCCTTTCTTGCTGCCCCTCACACCCTTTAAAACGTTTCACTATGGCTTACTTGAAATCCATGATCAAGTATCAAGTATCAAGTATCAGGTATCAGGTATCAGGTATCAGGTATCTTCTTTGACCTAGCTCTCATTTGTGCATGGAATGTTCTTTCCTTAAACCAGTAAAATATTATGATTTTCAGGTCTTGAGCAAATTGCTGGGTTTTTTTTTTTCTAAAAAATAATCTTACATTTTGAAATTATAATATAATTACACCATTTCCCCTTCCTTTTCTCAATTCTAAGCCTTGCCATGTACTACTGCTATGTTTGTTCTCTTTATCTTCTATGGACACCTCGCCCACCCTCCTACTGTGTGTGTGTGTGTGTGTGTGTGTGTGTGTGTGTTGATGATGTGTGTTCCTCTGTGTCATGTTTCTTGTCTTCCCGTGATCTCAGGGCTGTCCATTTGACATTGGACAATCAATTGGTGTACCCTCAGTATTTTCTTTTTAGTGACTCTGAGCAGCCATATTGTAACTGCACCAAATATCTGAATCTAGCAAACCTCCCCTACTTGCCTTGATTTCTTCTCTTTGCTTAACACAGAATCTTCTATTTTATTGTATTATTTATTTTAACCTGGAGCTTACTGTCTACTCTTGTTCTCTTCCACTAGAATGTGAATGTCACATATGTATGGGCTTAAATTTTGTTCATTGATTTACTTTAGTGCAGATAATGGGACTGGGCATTCCATATGGTCAGAAAGCATGCATTAAGTGTATGGGCCTGCAGTCTGGCCAAATGAATAGTTCCATGATTCAGTGCTCTATTCAGAAAACATAGACCAAGAAACATGCAAATGTTTCAATAGGCTTTTCTGGAACACTCAATTACCTTCCCCATCCTTGTCCCTGGCTTCTCATCACATCATTGCTGCAGCTGCTAACATACTCAGAGTGTTTGTAAATCCAGCAGGACTATTAGGGCAGCTCTTCTATTTTCTTACTCTGTGCTCTCATTTTTACCCTCACCCCCTTTAAAAATAACTCTAATAAGTCTGACTGGAATTTGAAAAGAGAAGGATGAGTCAAGATTTACTTCCTTAGAGAGAATTTGGGCAAATGGAAGGAAGATAAATTGGTGTATATGGGGAAGCTGTAGAGCTTCCGCTAGCAAGCAGATGTTACAGAGATGCGTTTCAGATTGCAGCTGCAGGAGTAGAGGCTAAGATTCTCCATTCTCCCATCTGGAGAGGCACAGCTCGAGGGTCACATCAGCAGATCTTCAATGAATTTGAATGAAATGAATATGACCTATATAACACACAAGGTTTATATGGGACACTATAGCTTAGGATTTTTAACAGAACATTTTATATCAATAAAGGAGTTGATCTAACCAGTTGACATTAGATGTGCAGACTTTTTGCCCTTAACAATGAAAGGAGACAGAAAATGGTTTTCATGATGTGAAGTGGATTAGGTTAACTGAGGTGGAAGACCCACATGTGTGCGATGCCATTCCATGACCTTGGCTCTAAGACTAAATTCAGCAAAGGACACTGGGTACCAGCATTATCCTCTATGTTTCCTGATACATGACTATCACCTCCTGCTGCCAGACCTCACCTTCACAGTGGGCTATATCTCATGAATTGTGGGTATGAACATGTACTTTCATTCTTACATTGATTTCAACAGGTATTTTATTACAGCAACAAGTCAGCTAACTAATGCAGTTGTCATTCCAAGGGATAATTTTGACTATAGCAGAGAACAAAGAATATGGATAGAAAGACTGGCTCAGTCTAGCACAAAGCTACCAAATGTGGAAATATATGTTTGTGGAATCTTCCCTACACTGTTCCTTGCCATGATCATGATCATAGGTACACTTTATTTATTTACTCAGATCTCATTCACACTTTGTGAGACAACAACACACTTGCATCTTCTTTACAAAAATTGCATAAAAAGTTCAACATCATCTGTTGTTCCTATGCAAGAAACACTTTAACTAGGACAGTTTGGGATGTGATGTTTGAAACTCAAGATAAATACTTCTCATGTACAAAGCTGAGTGCATACAGTTCCACCCAAGTTGCTGTCTCAGTAAAGCCACTGACATAGAAACAGAACCAGGTACAAATGCTCTCAATATTTGTGTA
Organism: Mus minutoides; assembly: GCA_902729485.2. Lineage (NCBI taxonomy): Eukaryota > Metazoa > Chordata > Mammalia > Rodentia > Muridae > Mus > Mus minutoides. The sequence continues at coordinate 30,181 of CACVCL010029551.1, read as the reverse complement.
ACAAGAAAAAATATAATGTGAAATTGTAGAAAACATGTAGATGTCAAACCTTCTAATGTCAAAAAACAGGATCTCTGAATTATTCATCTTTTAGTTTCTCTGGTTATCACTACCATATACCTCAAGCAGAAATAATGGCTATTATGACTGTCTTCCAAATTAGGGAGCTATTTCTGTCAAAATTGTTTGCTGTTAGGAACTTTGAACTCCGCGTGAAGGGAGGTCAAACTGAGGCATAAGCACTGTCTTCTTTTATTTATTTGTGTGTGTTTGTGACTGTGTGCATATGCATATATGTCACAAGAGCACATCAGATCCCCTGGAGCTGAAGCTATAAACATTGTGAGTTAACTGAAAGGTGTACTGGGAAGTTAACTCAGGTGCTCTGCAGGGACAGGAAGGACTCCTATCTGCTGAGCTGTTTCAGTCTGTCTTATTTCAAAAATTAATGGCAGTTTTTATGAACTTTTCACTTAAAATATAAAATTAATGAAGATAGTTTTCAGAGTAAGATAACTCATTCTCAAATGGTCTGAAACTGGCTGAAGAAGTTAATTAACTAGTTTACCATCAACTTGTAGTTACATGTAGTTTTCAGGGCAAAGTATCTCAAAGGGAAATGTCTTGAGCTCTAATGCAAAGCAAACTTTAGAAGTAGAGTATTTAGGATTTAGGAAGTTATATGTGATACTAGCATATTTCACAGAAGCATTCTTCCGTTTTTTAGTTCGTGTGAATTCACATGCAAAAGAAGGCATGAGAATAGGAGGAGGACTTGCAGAGAAGAGTATTAGTGGGGCAGGACATGGGAAGAGAGGGAGTCGGGAAGAAAACAACTAAAATTATCTAAATGTTTGAAGCTGTCAAACATGAAAAGAAATAAAATTTCTTCCTATATTTGCAAAACCCAATAAACATTACTTTATAATATTTCTATATACATATTTTACAAGGGTAATTTTTCTAAGTAGCCTGTGTCACTCAACCCTCATTTGCCACGAGTCTCTTGTGATGATATCTGGCACAAAATGGTTTTCAAAAGGGACAAATATTGAGGCTGAGAAAAGAAGGAAATCTTTTGCTTAGAAGCATGGAAAAAAGTTATTACTGACAGCTGAGGGTTACTACCATTGTCAACTGGCTCCTTGCAGTACTGTCTGCACAATGCATATATATATATATATATATATATATATATATATATATATATATATATATATATTGAAGCTGTCAAATATGAAAAGAAATAAAGAAATAGTATAAGATAAAGAAAAAAAAGAAAAAAAGAAATAGAATATATATTCTATAAGATACATATATGTAAATATATACAAGCATATTCACACAGATGCATATACCAAGCACACTGTATATACATACGTAAATATATACACAAAAATATACTCCAAACACACACACACAAATGTTGTTTTAGCTGATATCACAAATATACTAGATAAGATAGGCATCCCAAACAGCAGGGATAAGTCCAGGTTTTGCATTTGTATTTATATTTTTCTCTTTTATGTCTTTCCTTATCAAGCATCAGGAACATGGATGTGTGAAGTCTGGAACACTTAATGTATGACGAACAGATGGCTTACCTGTCTATGATGGCACACATGTCAATGGTGACATTTGCAAAGCTTCCTGGCTTCCTCTGTGCTACTTCGTATAAATTCACAAGCTGGTCATCTACCTGAATGAGCTGCATGCATCCTTGGAATGATGGCTGAAGGGCAGAGTGGCTGGCATTGTTCATGTGGTTCAGAAATCCTACAAAACAGAAGAAACAAGAAGGTCACAATGGGCATCTGACATACTTTATTAAAGGCCTCCCAGGCATTTGACTGGACAAAGCCATTTGACTAATAATGACATTTCTTTGATTTTTGCTGATATAGTAGAGGAGTGCTTGAGAATATGAAATTATTTTAGGTAAGAGTTAGGTTTGAGAGAAGGAGTTAATTGAGAATGGCCCCATAGGTTCATATATTTGAGTGCTTATTTCCGAGTGGAACTATTTGGGAAGGATAAGGAAGTGTGGCCTTGTGGAGTAGGTATGGTCCTGAATGTTCTTCAATCCAATTTTGTCTACTGGCAAATTTATACTGTACTCATTAGTCTAAATTATTTACTATTTTGCTCTTTTCAATACTACATGAATGTAGTATTGATAATCAATACATAGAAATGCTATTAAATAAATTAAAGTGAATATTGAAAAAACAGAAGTTGGTTATTAAGTAATTATTTAAAATGTACAATAAAAAGCCATTCTCTCACTTCATTAGCAAGTATCAATATACAAATTCTAAGAACCATCATTTAAATTTTCTCTAATGTTTCATCTTAGAGGTAAACATTAATTTCCACCAATACAGCACACACACACACATACACACACACACACACACACACACAGAGAGAGAGAGAGAGAGAGAGAGAGAGAGAGAGAAAGAGAGAGAAAGAGAGAGAAAGAGAAGATTATATTAAGTTTTTGGCTTTAAAATGACATGTTCTGTTTTAATATTGTTATATGGTTTGTATGTGTGTGTCTGTAGGTCTGTGCCTGCATTTGTGTGACTGCATGAGTATGCCAGCATATGTATGTATGCATGCGTTTCTAAGCTATGCATTTTCCTTGTCATGGACTTAGTCCCTTTGCAAAAATGCTGACTTTTCAGTAAGTTGTCTACTAAGAATAGGTGTATACATACAATGTGATTTCCACTTGCTTAATCATGATAAAATTGAGTGGATTTCAATGGCTAAACTTAGCAGACAGAAAACACACAGCTGTAACTTTTGTGACTGCTCTTAGTAAGGATATCATTGGGTTCAGCTTGTGTGACTACTTAGGAGTCTAAACATCCACATTAGCTTGGATGGATTTTGAAATGAGTAGCTGTCTTTATGAGAGTGAGAACTCTTGTGAGGCAGAACAGCTGCATAAATGCTCATTGATTTCAACTGGGTGTGATTAAGTTCCCAAAACAAGACTTCAGCATCCACTCACAACATTGTTCTGTTTGGTGTTGATACATTTGGTGTCTGAAATTCTCAACTCTTTTCATGCTCCTACATGAGATATATTCTAGGGGAAGATAATTATAGGAATAGTCACTACATAATCATTGAAAAGTAGTCCTTTTTGTAGCATTATCCTTAATGCTTTTAAGAAAGATCCCGTTGGCCCTTGTATATAAGCATTCACATGCTTCTGTAGTATCTTTGGACGCTGAGTTTGGATGATAGTTTCCATAGACAACAGAACTCAAGTGGTGTAAGTTTGTGACTCTGACGGACCATTTCTTATCTGGTATGAAAGTGCTCATTTTGGCCAAGAGGCAGTGTTGGGAGGCCTATGAGAGATGGGCAAAAGGTTTCCATGACTACAAATATGTTGTGTGGCATGGATGGTGGTGAGGTGAAGACTACGTTATTGGTACCTAACAATAGGATGAATAAATAACCTCTTGCTGGAAACAAACTACAATAAAACCCCCAAAGGGAAGTGTAAGTTAGCATAAAGATCATGCAAAGAATTGCTGGTCAGAAGCCTCATGCATCTTGGGAAGACAGTTTGTAACAATGTAAAGGAAAGAAATAAAAATGGCCCTGAAAATGGAAGCACATGGGATCCTTACTACGCTGTAGGAAAAAGTTTATCACCATTGCTGTCTGTCATGGTTAGGGCTACCAGACGATACATGATGATCAAAGTAACTTGGAGAGGAAGTTGGCTTACACTACCAAATTATTGTCCATTGCCTAAGGAAGCCAGGGCAGGAACTCAAACAGGGCAGGAAGCTGGAAGCAGGAGTAGATGGAGAAGCTGTGGAGGAGTGCTGCTTACTAGCTTGCTCCACATGGCTTGCTTAGTTTGCTTTCTTATAGAACCTAGCACCACCATCTCAGGGATGGTAGGACCCACAATGGGCTTTGCCCTCCCTCATCCATCACGGATTAAGAAAATGTTCTACAGGTTTGCCTATAAGCCCTATCTAAAGGAAACATTTTCTTAATTGAGGTTCCCTTCTCTCAGAGTTTAGCTTGTGTTCAAGTTGACACAAGATTATCCAACACAGTGTCCATGGTAGCACAGAAATGAGAAGACATACTTAATAAGCTAGTCAAGGATATCCCAGCATAGTACCGAGATTGTTACCTGCTAACTCCATTCAATCTGCCTGTCAAACTGATTCGTGTAAGTAGGACATTGCTGTGTGTGGGAGGACTTTTCCAGAGAGAGGAAGGCCCAACCTGAGTGTGAAGAGTACCCTCTCACAGACGGGGGAGAGGAGCAGATAGAAGTGGAAGACAAGCTGGACTTAGCAGAATTCTAAGTGAGCTGTCAGGCTACTATGGACAGAAGCCTGTGAAGCAATGAGTGAAATATGGCTTTTTTTCATTCAAGTTGTTCAGTTTAGGTACCTTATCCTAGCGGTGAAAATTGACTAGCACAAACTAAAGTCAACTCTTAGCTGTAAAGAAGCCAGGGTTTGATGCATCTCACAGTAAAATTTGTCTTAATTCCACTTTACTCAGACAGTGAGCAATGCAAGAATGAGGAAATTGCTTCCAAAACAATGATCACATACCAGGAAATGTCATCTAATAAAGACAAGGAAATATGATGGTGAAATCTTTGCCAAGGCCTGAGATAGATGTGAGGTAATGCACTAGGAAACAATCCATGAAAGAAAAGACTCACTCAGCAGCTACCCCATGCACTTCCAGACCTCAATCAAGAGCATTTCTAATGTGCTTAGAGGTATTTTGCTCAGTAGGTTAGGAGCTCTGGTGTGCTTATCTCTATGAAGCTATAGATGAGCTTTCTATTAAATGACCATTTTGAAGCATTATTTAATAATCTTTTATGTCATTGCTTTTAAAATTTTTCATTTCTCTCTCTCTGTCTCTCTCTCTCTCTCTCTCTCTCTCTCTCTGTGTGTGTGTGTGTGTGTGTTTGTGTGTTATAACACACCATGTTGTGTATATTGAGGTCCAAGGATAATTAGTGAAGTCAGTTCTTTCCTTCTACTATTTATTTATTTGTTTATTTATTTATTTAATGTGAGCACACTGTCACTCTCTTCAGACACACAAGAAAAGGGCATAGGATCACATTATAGACAGTTGTGAGCCACCATGTGCTTGCTAGGAATTGAACCCAGGACCTGTGGAAGAGCAGTCTGTGCTCTTAACCACTGAGCTATATTCCATTATCTCTTTCCTTCTACTATATGGGTTCTGGGAACCAAGCTCAGATTGTCAAGCTTAGCATCAGGCTCATTTATTCACTAAAGCACTGTGTACAGAACTTTTTGTATTTTAGAAATATGGTCTTGAACTCCTTATCTTCTTACCTCCACTTCTTCTAAATGTGGTGATATGGTATTCTTCTTCATCAGAAAAGGATGAAAAATGTTATCAGGGATCTCATTGATTTTGTTTTTAAGAATATTGATATTAACAGTAATGCCATCAGCTTTGACCAGTATGTACTAAAATAGTCAGTCAGAGAGCATAAATGCAAAAAGCCTTTTAGACCGTACTCTATGGAGGGAAAAAGAACAGAAACTGAAAACATGGACTACCTGTTAAGGTGAGAAAGAAGAAGAGTAGAAGGAAATAACTCAGTATTGCAGAACAAACAAATGAAGATCAAAAAGTTGTGGGAAATCAGTAGGTCTGGGAATTCCCAACAAGTGCCCAACCTGATTTCTAAAGACAATACCGACCAGTGATTTTGGTCTGGTTTGAGATAAGCAAGGCTTGGAAGCTTACACACAGATAATCTAATGAAACACAACTCTGGATTTCAGAAGAGAGGTGGACTTTATGCATGTAAAAGAAATGAATAATCATGGAAGAAAGGATAAAACCTTAATTCCATCTTCAAGATGATGGCTATTAATTATCACATTATAGTTATATTATTGATTGCCCCTAGAATACTCTATTCCCACTCTGAAACAGCTCCAACTTGAGTGGGAACAATAGAACACTGCAGAATATTTACATATGGGTTATTATTACTGAACTGGATGAAAACATTCTTGATTTCTCCTAGCTAACAAAGTGTTATAATGACCACACGGATCTGGATCTGGAACATTGTCAGTCTTGAGCTCACCTGGGAAAGCACTTCCCCCCTATGATCCCTGTGCCCATACTAAAACTGGTTGGTACTTGACTCTTAAGGTCAGACTACTGCTCTATATTTAGAAGATAACAACACCTTATCTGACTTGAAGTACATTCAGTTTATTCTTCACACTGATAAAGCCATTCAGTGTATGTTCAAGGCTTTGAAAATTTAATTCAGAAATACATCAGTGAAAAACATGCTGACATTTGTTTTGACATTACAATGGCAATCTAAACTGTTGCAAGTTATATTGTTAATCTGATTGAACAGAATAAGGAAAAAAAAAGACAGTAGGCACTAAGGTTTGGAATATAAATGGCCAAAGAACACTGCTTTGCTATTACATGTTTTAAAGTTAAAGGATGTTAGAGAGCTTAGAGAGGCTGAAGAAACACTACAAAGAAACATTTATTTTCCAGTGAAAGCCTGGAAGAATGAATCAAGTGTTTACCAATCACTGCCTATTCAAGCTTTCAGAGTAAAATAGTCAAAAATTTATTCAGCAGCAGCAGACAAAGAGCCCCAGGATAGGAGTGAGGGGCTGTTTACAAATAACATGGAGTTAAAGGGAACAAGGAAGACACTACCTGTTGTGGTTGGGAGAGTGGGTGTGGTTTAGGTTAATTGCACCACTACATCAATACATGGAAGATAAGATGAGCTAGGTCTCAATAGTACAGACAGGGGTATAAATTCAGAACATGAGAAATACTAAATGAACTCTGTGGGTTTGGGCAGGAATTTAATCCATGAGTGTGAATTTGCGGTTTTCTATATTGATAGCTAGGTATACAAGTCAATATAGATAGAAGTGGATTTGGTCGAAAGGTAGTTGGTTCCTATCATCTGGGTGGGGGGTGGGGGTGAAACAGTCTGAGAAAGAATGCATAGTCCTACATACCAGATGTGGTTCATCAAAAAGAGGATCCCATAAAGAAATGACAGATGATAAAGCTTAGACAGGACAAACATACATTGAGTCTAGAATATTGTATGTTGTATTAAAAACTAGTGACATGGTAGGAATAAAGAATGGCAGAACTGTATCGGAATGACATGAAGTAGTTACTGCTGCTCAAGTTACAAGTGGCTCAAGTACAAATTTCACAATTTAAAATAAAATTTATATTTTATTGATCGATAAAAATGATGGGAAATATTAAGTAAAATACAAATCTATGCATAAATGACTGTGTAAAGTGAATAATAAATCAATGTGGAAAAGAGCAGAGAAACCTCTCTTTATAGCCTCCTGGTAACTCACAATATAAGAGGGATATTGGAATTTGAAAGTCATCCTTTGACAACCCTCATATTAGTAATAAGTTAGGCAGTAGATGTCAGTAGAGGCTGCAATAAAAGCTGAATTGGGGACCATAGACCCCAAGGTCTCTTTAGAGCAGCTATTGAAGCTAGACATATTGCTGTACACCTCTAATCTCAGTGCCATCATTCTGGAGACAGGGACATGTATCTCATGAGTTAAAGGCCAGGCTCGTCAACTTTGCAAGTTCTAAGTCAGCCAGAGCTACATAGTGAGATGCTGGCTTTTAAAAGGTGTCATTGAAAAAGCAAGACTCATCAGTTTTCAGGTGAAAAACTTGTAAAACTTATTTGTCACCAAACTATCAAAGGCATTAATATACTGCTAGGACCGATGAACACTGTGGGTTGCCTGACAGGGTGCAAACTAGGAGAATAAACACAGACTTCAGTGTTTCTGCAAAAATATATTTGCATTCCTTTGTATTACCCAAGAAAACAAGTTCCTCTCTATAGAGGTTATTACCAGACCAAAGAAAACAAGTTCCTCTCTATAGAGGGTAACTTGAGATGCTCAGGGATGATATGCTCTGACAAGCAATTGAGGATCTAGTTTTGCTTTGCAGGGACCAGAAAAGTAGGAGGGTGAGGAGAAGAAGGTGCTCCTGAGCTGGTCCTTTGTTATAAAAGACATTATTAGACAACTGGAAGACCCACATGTGGGGGCTTGTTATTCTTGTGGCCTTCCTAATTTTTAAAAATGAATTTCAAGTTATTTTAGAAACAGAAACTGATACTAAATATTTGTGTCATCTGAGAACCTGTTTTAGATTAAATTTATTCCACTTTAATCTGTATTCAATTCTCATGGATTTTAAATGAGATTTTTCTTCCTAAAGCTAGTGGTAGATTTTAGTTCTTGGAAGTCCAAATCCAGTCCTTATATACCTTGCTTGACATGTCATTTGATCAGCAGATGAATATTCCACATACCCTACTTTCTCAACAGAGATGACATGTTTTGAGACCAATCATCTGAAAGATAATTTCCTTATACTTATTAGTTGGATTACTATTATTTGTTTTTTTGTTTAATCAGGATAGTGGTGATCCAATCCATTTGATGGTATGTTTCCTAATACTTTTAGCTTCCGATATTTCTTTGCATTTAAATTTGGCTAAAAGGGTTAGAAATTTAAGCTTTAATGGGAGTCAGAAGTTAGAAGGTAATTTACTTGAAAGTAATTTTTATCAGTTAATTTTGATGAAGGAATAGAAAAAAAATCACTTCGTTGTCTTTTCCATGTTTAGTATTAATTGAAGTGGAAACTTAAGAGTTCTTCGGAAAGTCAGTTGGATAGTGTTTTGCTGGGGCAAACACATGAATGAACATTTAGCTGAAGCAGTCACAGGTAAAAAGATGTTCTGCTAAAGCAAGTACATGAAAAAACACATGCCAAAGGATTCTTCGATGTGCTGCAGTTTACTGTCTCTTCCAAGGACTTGGGCTGATTGGCAGAGTGCTGTCAGCTGAAATAAATTAAGACACATGCTGAGGCAAGACTGGTGGAGGACAAGTGATGTTTGGAGAGTATAATAGAACTCAATGGGCATTGATAAGGGGTGAGCATGCTTATAGAGCTGTATAATGCTTGTTGGTCTCTTGTCTTTGCTGATCTTCATTTCTCCGAGAGAAGCACAGCCTTAGAACTTCTGGTGTTCTTCCTGGTTCCTCCTGCTGACTTAAGCCAAGGCTAAGGCCTGGCTCTCTTTGTGCCACCACTGCTGAGCTGCTGATTTTGTTTGCTATCCCAACTCTACTGAACTGGACTGCTGGTGTATCTGTGAAGTGTTTGTGAGTGTATGAGTTGTCCCTGCTGAGCTGTGAACTGAACTGCCAATTTCTATACAACACGGATGGGAGTTGCTCCAAAGAACCATTCTGAACAGGTCTTCTTCCACCCCTCCCCACATATTCTTTCTTCCTTCTACCTCTGGTGGGTGGTAGGCTACAGGGGAGGTTAAAGCATTTAAGAAATATCATTAAAAATAAGGTTTGAAAGAATTAAAATAACAATGAATTACATATTTTATATTATATTAATATTTTTAATCTCTTTATAATGGAAAATTTTAAGATACAAATCCAAGAATTTTGCAGCTATCAGGTTTTGGTTCTTTGTAAGTAGATTAAATGCTGTGTACTCTTACTATGATTTAAATCTGGAAAACAGACAAATTATAATTGCCATCATCATGAGTTGTGAAAAATAAATGCAAATGCATCTATAAAATAAATGTTCAAGTTTATAGCAGGCTGCATTTATCAAGGGAACATAGCCACACCTTACTTCATCTTCCTTTTTCCTTTTAAAATGGTTTAGGCAATTTCTATCAATTTAGTATTTATTAAGCACCTAATGATTGAATATTTTTATCCTCATGAATGTGGCAATCACATTCATGAAGAAAACCTCAGACACAAGAGAACAAATTGATATGATTTAAAAGCCAAACTATTTCTGCTGACTGGGTAAATAGCCTGGCAGTGTTAAAGTGCAGGGCTCTCTTCCAGGTACTTCCCTTCTGCTTTGCTGACAAGTTTTCCCCAATGCTTTTCTAGTCCTGCCAGGTTGGTTTCTCATAGTGTGTGAGTGTGAGTGAGTCTGTGAATGAGTCTGTGAGTGTGAGTGTGCTGGTAAGGTAAACACAGCTGGCCTTGAACTGCATCTGTTTTCCTGATAGACTCTTTCCTGACCAGTGGCCTGACAAACCTTTGCCTCAAAAGAATCAGTTTCAGCCCAGATCTAACTGCATCTAAATTTCTATGACTTCTCATCTCCGTGTTCAAAACACCACATACATTCTTCCTGCCCTTGCTGGAATTCTGCTATCACCCCTAGCAGCAGACTTTCTCAAAAGCTTGGACTTCCATTTATTCATTAGTAAATCATGCATGCCAATCAGCTTTGGCTTCTAGCCTCATTTTTGTTAATATGCCAGGAACATATTAGATACCTACCTCCCTTTAAACAGCTCTACACTCATCCTAGCCCAACCTTCAGCCCATTTCTAGTGTTGGTCCAAAAGGGTCTCTACTGAGCATGTTTCCCTCTTCTGAAGAGATTAATCATGTCAGTGCACATGTTTATAGTATTTGGGAAACCAATCAGATATTTACTGGTGATCTGAAATTTTGACACAAAAATAAGTTTGTAAAGATCTACAGATTATGAGGTCATATATTTGAAAAGGGAAACACTTAAAATTCCAAATGACACATGCTAGATTAATTGCTTTAATTAAAATTAATATAATGGGATAACTTAAAGATATCATAATTTAAACATATGCTTCACTAGAATATCTTTAAATATAGTAGCTTGGTATTTTATTATAATATACAGGGTTTTAATCTTAACTTTACAGTACTATTATGGTAATATTTTATTTAATAAAATTATTATGGATCTTCTTTCCTATTCTCTAACAATATACATAAGTTAGAAATTATATTTACATTAAAATTGGCTTATTATGCAAAGAAATAGGTATATTTCATCAAATTAAAAAAAAATTATAAGTATGAAGGAAAATAAAAGGAAATTTAAAAATTGACTAGTATTCTGTCAGACAGGGATAGTTAGAAATCTGTATAAAAGAATTTCTGATGTACTTTTAAATGTTGTTTTTAAAATGGGCCATACAAATAGGGAGTGAAGACAAAAGAGATACAAGTATTTTGATATTTTCACATAGGTATTATAATAGTTTGCTCTTTTAAAGGAAGAAGAAATGAAAAACCTGTCAGCTTTAATTCCTTAGAGATTGGTAGTGCCTCCAATACATACAGATAGAAAGACACATTCACAAAAAACAGATAATAAAATAATATTGCCTCATTGATTTTTTTCTTATGAGCTCACATGGTTTGTTAATTACTTTGGACTGCAGAATTTGATGATAGCAGGCCACAAGAGTGCCTATAAATTGATTATAAGATTATTCAACCATATATGTGTATATATATATATATATATATATATATATACACACACACACACACACATACACACACACACACACACACACACACACACACACACACAAACTGTTACACTATTCCAGGCTATTTTTATTAATGGCTTTTCTAAATGCAAATAAATTTAAAGGGTCAATTATATCTCAAGTGTATTAACACAAGCCTTTTAATAGGAGATAATTTATTTAAAGATATTTAACATTCAATGATATTGCTTTTAGGAATAATTGGGAAAGAGACAAACATATTGTGAAGAAGTCTATTTCCCATGATAAGGTAATGTGAGAATCTAGAAAATTTCCCCATTGCAAACACCCAGAGATCTAGGTAAAAAGTAGCATGTATTCTTTAAGGTATGTATCTGGAGGAGAGTGGGAAATTGGGGTGTTATATGATGCTGTGCCACTAATATCAAGAACCATCTCCTCATCTTTGTAATCCAGTTTGGATTTTAAAGGGCAAGCAGAATAGAAACGAGCATATATGCCTGTGGAAAGATAAGGAAGACCTCAATATCTGTATCACATTAAATCCAAAGCTGCTAAAATAAAATAGTAGTAAAGTAGATACCAGAGACACTATTCCTAGTCATCAAAGAGAGCTGACAATAAAATTTGTCTCTTCGAATGGCCTATTGAAAGAAAAAGAAAAGTTACTCTTTAAGAATGCATAAAATATGGAGTTGCTGAACTAAATTATGGCTTTCAAATTTGCACTAACTGTAGGGTGTGGCAGTCAAATCAAGGAGTTACTATAGAAAGCAAGTGGTTTCTGGCTATTACCATGGGAAGTGGAGTGTAAATTCTCTCTGGATTAACTCTGATATTTCAGGATTCCTGAAGCAAAAACTGAGAATTTAGATCAGCAATCCCAAACTACAAAACACTACAAAAGGAGCTGGTCTCCTGCTTATACTATTCAGCATCTTCAACTTCACAGTAGAACAAAAGTGATATATGTTACAAGATGAAATGGACTTTAAAGTTTAACTCTTTTCAATAGGATATGTGATACTCTGTCCATGCTGGGCAGAGAGGTAAAGAGCCCCAGCTCTGTCAGCCATGCCATTTCCATTTAGAGAATCTTTCCAGTGGTAGCTGACTAGCTAAGATAGGAAGACTAGCATGGTATTCAGGTGCATTCACTGAAGTCCCAGCTCATGTGATTATCAGAATGTAAATAGAGGGGGAATCTATCTGTATAATGAACAAGTGCCATGAGAAATATTTGGCCCCCAGATATATCAGACATATTTTAGTGCTGCAAAGTGTTCTGAAAATGTTTTAAATACAACTAAAATAAGCTAAACTCAAGTATAGAGTATGGGATAATGTTAAAAACGAAGTTACTACTTAGCTTTGATCAACAACCAAATGGATACTGTACAATTGAAAAGTACATTTTCGTAAATAAAATATCAGGGGATGTGTTTAATCAGATGAGAAATCTTCAGTGAAACTGGGCAGGGACATACAGGATTCACAGTGGTAGTTCAAAAATAAAAGTGATTAAAAATATTACATAGAAAACTTGAAATCTCAGGAATAAAAATCAGAATTAACATACCAGTACAGAATTTGGGAAAAGAGGAGCAGAATGAGGGAAAAAAGTAATTAAAAGACAATATCTGAGAATTTTTTCAAGACTGTTAAAAACTTGGATTCAGAGAGAATAATACTTCTTTTATTTTTTTTTTTCAGCTTCCCTTCTCCCTCTTGCTCTGGCCTGCTCGATCCAGGCTCTGCTCACTCTGGACCATACGGTTTTGTTTGTTTGTTTGTTTTTGTTTTTTCTTTTTTTCTCATTACAGATGGTTGTGAGTCACCATGTGGTTGCTGGGGTTTGAATTCATGACCTCTGGAAGAGCATTCATCTCACCAGCTTGAGAATAATAATTCTTAAAAAAAATTTCTTTTAAAATATTTGTAGGAAGAATGAGTTGGATAATAGGGATGGGAGGAAGAGTTATTCAAACTTTAACCAGCATGCATTACATACATGTATGAAACTCTCAATTAAGGAAATCAATCAAGGTTATTTTTTTAAAAATGACCATTTGCCATTACTAATACAGTAGATTCCAGTAGATCACCTGGAAACATAAAGGTCACAATATATAAAGATTACTAGGAAAACATACTGAGTACTAGGTGCTCCCTAACCCCACATTTCAAACATGTGAATAGATGTAAAGAAATAACCAAGAAGGTTTTCCAATGAAGTAAGGTGTCTTGACCCACAGCCCAGAGTATAGCTGTTGAGTCAGGGCATTCTTATTATAGAACAAGGAGAACTGGAGAGAGAGCGTGCAACTTTCTTCAGGATTCATTGTGGATATCAAAGTCAGTGTTTTCAACTTGGTTATTAAAAAAAAAAAAGAATGGAAAGAAGAGTATTCTGGGACTAACAGACATTGTGTCTCAGTGGTTTGGGCTGCCAAGAGTTATCAGAATCTAAAAGCTTCAATCTCTCAACAGAAGATGATGTGTGCCAACTTGTTGTCTGAAAGCCCTTGAGCAAAGAAGGTAAGAAGAACATGAACAAAGCTGCCAATTCTCAGCATCTTGTTACTCCTTGTGTCGTGCAACACACCACCATGTATCCCTCTGAAGTAACAGCACACTAATAAAACTAAGGAGGAGGATGCAGAACATGCGAAACATTTGACCAAGAGAATGAAATTTGATGAAGGAAAGAAAGTGTTACTTGAGTTCTAATTCCAAGTGGTTCTCCAACATTGAGGGAAAGCGGGGGGTCACATGACACACAGAATAAAGAGCAGAAAGAAGTGCAGGCTGTGGTGATGCCTGCTTGTTTATCTTTGCATAGTTAGCTCTTTTCACTCATATAGTTCAGAACACCAACTTAGGGAATGGTGCCACCCACAACGGACTATTTTACATCAATTAGCCATCAAGGCTATTCCCCACAGACAAATCTAATAAAGACAATTATTCACCCACTTCTTGCAGGGTGATTTATTTTGAGTTGTGGCAAGTTGAAATTTGAAAGTAACCATCACAGTCCCCAAGTCTGAAAAAAAAAAAAAAAATCTCTGATAGCTTTGGCTGTCAGCTGGAGTCAGTGGAAATGAATGTTGGAAATTGTGTGAGTAAAAATAGAACAATTTCCAAGGCTTCTACAAATTGAAAAGTAGAATGCCCAGGTCTCTTCCTCTTCAGGCTTCCTGAAACCAGGGACCCCTGCAGAAGTGAAGGGACTCAAGGAAAGACATGTTTCTGCAAACGATTGGCCTCTTCTCAGTGCTTCATTCTAACTTGGACAGCCATTGATGATTCTATCATATGGTCACAGTGTTAAATGGCCCACATGCTTTTGAATTGTTGAAAACCAACACTGGTTTCAAATAACTGAAATAGTGGGAAAGATTTGAAGCTGTATGCTCAAATTTAGGATAAAGAGAAAAATACACGCCCACAGAGGCTTATAAATAAATCACCTTTTCTTGCAACAGTGAGAAATCATGTTCAGAATAAAAAAGTAGCCATTTAGCTGAGCTCCTAAAGGGCTAAACTCCATCACAGGAAAGCTATAACATGAGTTGATTTTTACATCTCCTGTCATATCTTTGGAGAAACAAGGGTAAAATATACACATGTTGACTAAAGCATGAAACAATAAAATTTAAATTCAAGTCTGAAAGTTTGTTTACAGCTTCCTGGCTAAATTCAACCCTATTGGAATATTTGAAATTCATCTCCATGAATGGGTTTTATTGTCGGTGTGACTTTCCATTATTTAGACTAAACTTCTACCACCTGCTAGAGAGACATATAAAGCAAACAGGGTTTCAGGCTGTGATCCTGTGCATTCTGATGAATGTATCTGTCCCAAGTCTGCAGTTTGGAAGTGTTAGGAAGATATTTGCAGTTTATACTTAAAAAAAAAATGTTTATTCTGTCTCTACTGTACATCTTCTCTATGTAAAAATGTGCCAAAGAAAATACAATACTGCCTTACCAAGCCGGAAATATATGAAGACATAAAGCAAACAATCAAACAAAACAGGGCTTAGGCCTAATAAACTAAAATGCTCCTTATCCCATTTTTCAATTTACATAAGAACTACACAATTCCAAGCCTCTGTCTGCAGCATCTTCTGTTTGCTACCTCTGCCTAGAAAAAAAACAACAACAACAACAACAAAAAAACCCAAAGAATGGCTGGTGTGTCCAATCAGAACCCTGTTTTTTTCCTCAAGTATCTCCAACTAATATTTCAATGCTTTAATAACTAAATATTAAAATCCTATAACCTATGGTCCTTCAATGGAGGTAATTTGTCAAGATAATATGCTAGTGAAGGGCATCATTTCCTTTTGTCAAATGGCATTCTAATGAATATATTAAGATTTGTTGGCTATTTGTGTATTTATCTCAAACTTAAGAGTAAGGTAGGCTTTTAAAAAATATTACAGAGCTGGGCATGGTGGCGCATGCATTTAATTCCAGCACTCAGGAGGCAGAGGCAGGCGGATTTCTGAGTTCAAGGCCAGCCTGGTCTACAAAGTGAGTTCCAGGACAGCCAGGTCTATACAGAGAAACCCTGTCTTAAAAAACCAAAAAAAAAAAAAAAAATTACAAATATGTCAGGCGAGATGGATAGTTTAGCAATTAAGAGCATTCATTTTTGTAGGGTACAAGGGTTTTGTTCCCATGGTTGCTAGCTCACAAACAACTATTTTTCCATTTCTAAGCAATCTAATATCCTTTTCTGGTTTTTGAGTACCCCCAGCCACACACATCCCATAATATACAGAAAAACTTCCAATTAAAAAGTCTAGAATGATTGTTTTTCTCTTTTGATAATAGGAATCATGGGAAATAGTGTGTCATCATCTTTAAACTGGATCATATTGAATGCTGTGGCTAAGACATCAGGATTACTAATACCAGGGGTTACGGCACTATGTTCAGTCCTTGAGTCTTCTCTGAATACAAAAGATCCCTTAATGTGAATTTTTTTCATGAAATGAGAAACAAATGTGTTTCCTGAAAAAGAATTTTCAGAAGTGCAGTTAAGTGCTTAGAAGCAGTCTTGCCTTAGTGGGAGAGAATGCAGCCTTGAACTGGGAGACCAGCATGTGACTGAATACATCAACCTCTATAAAGAAAAATGGGGATCAAAGGGAGCCTAAGTTGCCAGGAAATCTTAAAAGAAAAGAGGAGGTCTGTAGGGGAAGAGAAGATGTTGCCCAGTGGTGTGGCACTACAGAGAGGCAGGCAGGCTTGTCAGGGAATCCAGCCAGTCCCACCTGTATCACCAAGTAGCAGATCCTCAGCTTGCTTACTAGTGTTCTCTCCTATGAGCACTGTAAAGAAGAACATGTCTGGTTCTATTTTGTGATTGTATTAACAAAGATCATATATCTGGCTAAAGCCTTCTTCCCACTAACTGTTGGAGAAGACAGCTTGTTCCTATCAACTGTACCATCAATTGAATTTCCTCTGCAGAGATGCATGGGAGATTCCACAGGAGATTAAACAATGATAACTCAGTACTGAGAGTTTTTGATTGAATTAGTAAGTTACACAAGGCTAACTGTTTCCCTTGGGGGAAGTAAATATGCCAGGTTAGAGTTCAGGAACATATACTACATAGAGCAAATCAATCATGGGAAAATGGTGATAGAGACCAACTACTTGGCAGAAAAATGAAAAACAAAACCAAAAGAAAAAAAGTCAAAAGAGCATTAATGACATGCTGTCTTCTAGGCATTGTTCATCATCATCTTACAGTGGTGGCTTCTCTCACTAGGGGAAGCTGTGTTCTAAGAGGCCTTTATTGAATATTCTAAGAGACCTTGAATATTCATTTTGTCAGCCTTCCAAAGGCTTTCTCTCTCCAGAGAGAAAGCTCTGGCAGAGCTAGAGGCAGATGGATCTCTGTGAGTACTAGGCCTTTCTGGTCTACATAGCAGGTTCTAAGACAACCAAACCTACACAATGAGATCCTGTCTATATTACCAAATTGCAAACATCCTAACATACATGCTCATAACTGGCAAGGTTGGGTAGAAGAATTTGGGTAGGCCAATGAAGCTAGTCCTAAATATTTACTTTATTTGTTTGTGTATGTTGACTAGGATGAAACCTGAGTTAACAGGGTATGTATTAAAATAAGAGCTATTTTACTAACATAGACAGACAGGCAGAACAAAATGCCTTCTCTTGGGGTGACAGAGATGGTTCAGTCTTTCAGTTGACTGTCAATGGTATCTCCTGTATCCTGGTAAATTTCTTGACAGAGAGCTGTGTCCTATCAGAGACCTTGTAGTGTGAAGGTAGCTGCCAAGTCTTGTAAGTAGCAGTGAAATGAGCCTGAAGGGATGTGGTTTATCTCACTCATTTCTGACCTTTAATAGCTATCCTTGTCCCTATCGTCTACATATATTTAAGTACACACATATAAATTAATAGCTATTTTGTTACATTGGATAGCAAAATTCAAACGTGGTGGCATACATCCTTAATTCTATTACTCAGGAGCTAGAGGCAGATGGATCTCTGTGAGTACTAGGCCTTTCTGGTCTACATAGCAGGCTCTAAGACAACCAAACCTACACAATGAGATCCTGTCTATATTACCAAATTGCAAACATCCTAACATACATGCTCATAACTGGCAAGGTTGGGTAGAAGAATTTGGGTAGGCCAATGAAGCTAGTCCTAAATATTTACTTTATTTGTTTGTGTATGTTGACTAGGATGAAACCTGTAGCCTCAAACACGGTAAGCAGTTATTCTATAACTGAACTATATTGGCTATCCCCAGTGTGTGAGTCTATCATGTGTGTAACATATATGTTTAGTCATCAACAAATTAAAGTTATTGAAATTAGCTTAGTCATGCTGTTATCAAATATTTTCCACTGAATATGTGGCTAACATAATGTTTGTTAATAATATAACATTGTTTGGAAGAAACTAACCTTCCCTTAATGAGTATATGAAAATATCTTAAAGCTAGAACCATGCTCTGACTAGAGGCACACTCTCAGTTAGGCCAGAATGCTGTAATCTTTAGCCTTTGAAACAATACAAAAGACTAAACTTGGTCAAGAGGAAAGACTCTGAAAGAAGATCTTCTCAGGGAAAAAGGTTAATTTTCATGGATTTTAAAGCCTATAAAATAAAAGGTCTTCTCCTGCCACAGTACAGGCAAAGCCTAAAAATTAATACAAGGAATTATTTTTATTACTCAGAAGCACACCTGTCATATACAAAAATGAAGAAAAGTCAATAGGAGTCCATTATATATGCAACTTAGAAATGGAATATCTAGATTTTTGGAAAATTGAATGGGATCATTACTTAGAATATACTCCTGACATACTTATGGTGGTTAAATTACACTTCAAAAGAAACATACCAATGTAGCAATTATAAATCTATATAATATGGATGTTTTACATTTAAAAATGTTACTAATATTCCAATTATTCCAAACAAATAGCTACATTAATGGAGATAAGATCCAACTAACTCATGATTTGAATTTACTGTTAAATTTTAAAGCACTTGCAGATACCTTAAAAGTATTTACACGTTGATAATGGATTGTAACACATGTTCCATAATGATTTCACTTTGATGATGGTTGTAGAACAAATCAAAATGTAAACAATGTAAACTACGTTCTTTGAACAAGGGAAAGCTTAATTAAAACATCAACCATAACACTATGTAATACAATAACCTTTTTTTTTTTTTTTTTGGTTTTTTTGAGACAGGGTTTCTCTGTATAGCCCCGGCTGTCCTGAAACTCACTTTGTATATAGACCAGGCTGGCCTTGAACTCAGAAATCTGCCTGCCTCTGCCTCCCGAGTGCTGGGATTAAAGGCGTGCGCCACCATGCCTGGCTCACAGTAACATTTGTAACACTAGATGAGAGTTAAAGATTTTAGAATAAAGTAATTTTAAAAATAGCCTTTGTAGGGGCTGGGGATATGGCTTGACAGTTAAGAACACTTAACTACTCTTGCAGATAACCTGGTTTCAGTTCATAACAGCCACATGGTAAATTACAAACACCTGCAGCTCTAGTTTCAAGTGCTTCTGTGCCCTCTTCTGGCATTCACAGGCTACTGCATCCATGTGGTTACACACACTTAATAACACACACATACAGATAAAAGCCCATCTAAATTTACTTTTAACCTTTTATAAAAGAAAAAAATTATCAAAATCAAATTTATGCGAGGTTATAATTTTAGTTTTACCTTATTTACTTGAATATTAATAAGGATTCCACTCAGTCATTCTTCTCAACCACATAAAATGTACCAATGCCTAGGGACTACCATGTGTCTATTATGAGTATGATCGTATAGTCACCAATCAAAAATTAAATTAATTAGGTCTGTAGAGATGGATCAGAGGATAAAGTCCTCTGGTCCACTGCAAACATGAGGACCTGAGTTTGACTCTAAATTATTCCCATAGTTGTTGGGGGAAGGGAGAGTGTTGTGATGGCCTGCCTATGATCCCAATGCTTGCTCAGAAAATAGCTTTGTCTTGAAAATAACTCAGAATTTAGCAAGGAAGAATGCGTAAAACCAGCTTTCCCACACCAATATTACCACTACAACTGTCAAGGAATGATAGAAAACATTTGGGCAGAGGCAAACACCACCACATCTGAGAGTCAGAACAAACACCAAATATATGAAGATTTAGCAGAGCCCAACTGAGTCACCAAGGACTTCTGCATCATGATAAAACAGCCAGTTATAGGGTAGACAGATGTTTCTCACCACATAGTCAGCATTGGTTAATTTGCTGTGTATATAGTAATAGAAAGGAAGGGTTGCAGACCAGAAGTACTGAAGTCTAGGAGGCCAAGGAACAGTTGCTGTAATATCAACACAAGAGAAGATGAAAAACCAAGATACACCTGAACTAGGTAGGAGGAGGTAACTATCGTGCCCAGGTCAAATGATATCTGTTTTCATACAAACTTCTCAGAACTTGGCAAGGCTCACTCATCAATATATTGTCCATAATTGGACAATTGTTCTGACAGTAACTGTGTGGCAACAAGGCTGGGGATAATTCTTATCTGTCTCTATAGAGCAGTGGTTTTCAACCTTCCTAATGCTTCCACCCTTCAACACAATTCCTCATTGTGGTGGTTTGAATATTCTTGACCCAGGGCATGGCACTATTAGGAGGTATGGCCTTGCTGGAGGAAGTGTGTCACTGTAGGGGTGGGCTTTGAGACTTTCTTCCTAACTGCCTGGCGGACAGTTTTCTTCTCTTTGTCTTTGAAACAAGATGTAGGAGTCTCAGCTCCTCCAGCATCATCCTTGCCTGGACTGATAATGGACTGAACCTCTGAAACTATAAGCCAGCCCCAATTAAATGTTGTCCTTTATAAGAGTTACTTTGATCATGGTTTCTCTTCACAGCATTAACACCCTAACTAAGACACTCATGTTGCAGTAGCTCCCAACCATAAAAGTATTTTGTTGCTACTTCATAACTACTCTTATTACCGTTGGGATTTACAATGTAAATACCTGGTGTGATCTCCAAAGGGGCAATGATAAACAAGTTAAGAGCCAATGACATGGAGGAAAAGGTGCTAATCTTTTGTTTCAATAAGGAGGTGAAACTAGAGGGAAAGAAAAGAAAAATAACTTACTGTGCAATCTATTACAGTTGCTAATGGATGGGTATGGTGTAAGGAAAAGTGAGGCTTGATATGAGAGATCCTCAGCTTTGCTAGTATCTAGGTCTATTGTTCCATTAGCAACATATTCAGAAAACAAATGAAAAGGATCTAGTTTAGGACAGACATATGCTGAGTTTGGCTATGAACATGTTGTTGCCTTTGAAGAGTTTTCTGAATTTTCGAGGATAATCATTTGCTTGGGAGAGGGAAGAAGAGAGGAGAGGAAAGAGGGAGTCAGAGGGAGTCAAAGGGAGTCAGAGAGAGTCAGAGGGAGGGAAGGAGGGAGGGAAGAAAGGAGGGGGCCAAAATTAAATCGTTGAGAGCAATTTTTAAAAACACAGAACCTGGTTAAATGCATTATAGGTCTCTCACACTTTTTCCCTTATGCAGACAGACTATAATCTGTGACTTACTACAAAATTCCAGTGCCTGTTTATAGCCCCAAAAGAACAAGCTAGCCTTCCTTTTTGCTCCTCTGGGTCCTTCTAAAGTAAGTGCTGTATTCTATCTAATGCTTTTCATCTCAATGAGGGCATCATGACGGCATCACAAAATGTGGCATGGTCATTTTCCCACCCCACACAGAGTAAGTGTTAAATAATTATTTCTGATTAAGTTGAATGAGTTGAGAGATGCCAGCTTTGTTGCAGATGGCTATCAGCAAGAAAAGAAACTCAACCTAGTTATATCTGAAAGACAGTTTAGGAATATCAGACCAGTAAATCATTTAGAAGAGCTTTTTTTTTGAAGAGGGCCTTGGAATGACCAAGCACCTACCATGATTTTAACGCAGAGTCTAAGAATGAAGAGGTATTTTGTGAGGTCCACAGCTAATGAAAGCTATTGTTCCTGAACTTAAGCATGGATTCCTTCTTACTCAGTCATTTTTACATAAGATTTACAGAATGAGGCTTCATCGCTGTATTAAAGAATAGACACTGTTCCAGGTAAACAAACGTGCTATTTAAGATCAAAGTATGTTTTTAAGTTAGCCCCTATTTGTACTTAAGGGGAGAAAAGTTTCTAAAACAATGTCTGGTGTAGAGAAAATATCTTGTATATGTATGGATGTGGCACCTGTCAATAATAAATCTGATGGCTGATAGCTTAGGCAGAAAATAGGAGGTGGAACATTCTGTAGCCAGAAAGGAACCTGGGATAGTGCCAAGCAGGAGATTCACCCTGGAATATTTGACAAGTTCAGACACATGGTGCTTGAGCTCAGGTAACGAGCCATGTGGCAGAATGTAGATTAGAATAAATGGGGTATTTTAAGTTATGAGCTAGTCGGTGAAAGGCCTACATATATGTTTTGACTTTCAGTCTTACGTCTGGGAGCATGGATTTGGGAGGAAGAACTAGACCTACAGGCTAGTGGGATGGTTCAGTGGGTAAAGACTATGTCACTGAGTCTGATAACCTGTGGGACCCACATGAGAGACACAGAAAATTAACCCTTATGAGGTGTTCTCTGATCTCTACACATGTATGCACACACACACACACACACACACACACACACACACACACACACACACACAGAGAGAGAGAGAGAGAGAGAGAGAGAGAGAGAGAGAGAGAGAGAGAGAGAGAGAGAGAGAGAGAGAGAGAGAGAGAGAGAGAGAGAGAGAGAGAGAGAATATAATCTCCAAAACTAGCCCAGTTAGTTATCTAGAATAACTTTATCAATAGCTTGTTCTTTGTGGCATGTGGTAACCAGGATGGAAGTTGGCTTACAGGATGCCTCTGCCCCCTTATCTAGGATATGAAGTTAAAGCCTAGTGCATATGTAATCCAGAATAATGAGGCTCAAAATTAGATATATGATGGATTTTCCCAGTAAATGTCTTACTAATAGAGATATGGGAAGGAAGGCTCTCAACTTTGTGTACTAAGTCCCATGAGAATACCCACAGGTGGAAATACACAGGACCACAGACAGAGTGCCTACAGTCACTATCCCACGGGAATAACAAATCTGAAAAGTCCTTTCCTTCCAGGCTTCTTGTTAAATGAAGTAGTCTTTCTTTAAAAATCATTATCAGGTTCCCAGCTTGCTTCCAGAAGCTGCCACAGTCAAAAGCTTCTGTTTCTTTGTTGTGAAAAGGCAGCACAAGGTCAGGAGAGCTCTTGTGCCCACTGACTATACTTTGCCATTTTTACTGTGAAGACAATTCACTGATGGCACAGGGCCATCTCTCAACAATGTGTTCTGCGTATTTAATAGTGTGTTCTGTAATTATGCACGGGATCATACTGGGGCTGGCACTGCAGCCATTTTGTGGGGTATTTTTGTCCTTAGAATCAGTTAGAACCTCTCTTTCTAGACACAGTCCAGATCCTGCTGCCATCTGGTGACATAACACTTTTAATACTATACCTGCTGTGACACAAAAGAATAGCCACAGGCCAAGGAAACAGGAGCAGTCAAACTTCATTTTCATTTAACTAATTCTCATTTTTATGCTAATATAGAGGTGAAGCTTGAACTGGGAATTCCTTCCCAAAGTATGCAGTAGCCATTTCCCTAGAAATATGTGTCTTGTCAAAGACATAAAGTAGGTTTTTTGTTGTTGCTGTTATTGTAGTTTTTTTTTTTTAATTCAAAGGAACAAGTTGGCTTTGAAGTACTGACAGAATAAGTCGTAGAGAGATTACATGTGTCTAACACCTATGCTGCACAATTGAATAAATCATCTTGAATGATTTTACAGCCATAAACTTGTCCTAATTCTGAAGTCTAAAAATATTTAGATAAAATGTTTGACAATTAGGGCACAGGCAGTCTTCTCTAAAACCATGAAAAGTTGATTAAAATTGCCTACATATTGACGCACAGTATCAATGGGTATCCAATGGGTATCTCAATGGGTATCCAAGAATTAATTATTGACTATGTCCAGTTATAATAGAAATCATGAATATACATGAACATGTAGAAAATTTTAAATGTAATTTTCAGATGACACAAACTAATAAAATTCTATCATGGTATTAAGAGGTTCTAAATGACTAAACAACAAGAAAATTTCAAGACACCTCTGGCTTATCAATTGCTTTTTATTGAAGGTTGCTCTCTTATTTCATTCTTTGTCTATGGGTTTTTGTTTTGTTTTGTTTTGTTTTTTTCAGTTGGGAATGTGGTAGTTTGAATGAGAATGGTTCACATAGTCTCTAGTTAGAGGAAGTGTTTGAGAACAATTAGGAAGCAACTTTCTTGAAATAAATGTGGCCTGATTGAGTGTTTGCGACTGGGGGGTGGGACTTTGTGGTTCCAAAAACCCATGTCAGTACCCCCGACCCCCTTACTACCTGCACATGAAATTGGCATGGTGACCATGGAGAAAACAGGAACTGCAAACTCACGTCAGCAGAAGAGTAGTTTTTTTTTTTCTCTCTCTCTTATAACAACTATCACCAAATGCATGCAAATATAGAAAAGTATATTATGCAAAAACAAACCAAAAAAAGGTTCCATTTAGCTTCATACTGACAAACTTCATACAGGAGAATTAACCTTTAAAGTTGAAAAAAAAAACAATGAGACTAATTACAGATTCATAAGGGAATTTAAAAATTTTCTATTCCCTTAAAGACATGGGATATCATGGTCTGTATGCTTTGAGAGAAAGGCTATTATTCCTCATATGATGGCCCTAGAGGAAATATGATTACTACATACTATATTAATTAAAATATAAAATGTTTAATGGTAGATGTTGTAGATGTGTATTTTTGGATAAAATAAAATAGTAACTAATATGACCCAAACAGGATTGTTTGAAAACTATTTAATGATTATTCAAAGTTTCACAAATAGGCATTTCTTCAGGATCAGGGTCAATTTCATAGAGAATCTGTGACAGAAACTCACTTTGAATGCAAATTTCTTTGTAGGAAATTCTCAGCCTTCAATGGTAACTACCCTCTGTACTCTTTGCTTCCTAATTTTTAAACAGTTTAATTTGTAATGAAACCTTTAGGTTCTAATTCATTACAGAATCTAGTTCATTACAGAAATCCTCTGAAGATGCTTCTGGTAGAAATAGCCATGGGAGAGCTTGGCATTGTCTCTGTTATTGTGTGGAAAGTTGAGAACACATGTGGTCATAAGTGAAACAGTAAATCTCCTTTATGTTTTTCATTCTCGGTTCTATTTACACAGTGGGCAACTGGTTAAGTATCTCTCAGGGGTCTTTAAAATAAAAGTAGAAGCTTTATTATCCCATTTCCCACTGTTCTAACAACAGAAAAAAAGTATCTTGAAGTCTCCTAAGTATTTAATAGAGTGAAGTTCTGAAAAAGAGCAAATTACAACCAGAAAGCATCAGTAGTAACACAATACTAGACTGGAGCTGATTGAAAGTCTGTTGAGCAGTGCTACAGATGAGATTTATAGCCAGAAGAAGAGATAGTAGCTTGGACAGAACAGTGCTTTGCTGATCCATTTAGGCAACAGGTACTAATTAAAGGATACGGTCTTGAGTTACTAATCTGCTATAAGAAAATTGAGGAAAGGGGTATGAAATTTTAGCTATCTCAGTACAGGTTTCTGATGGGCCTAGAATCAAAACATTCTATCACTTTAAGTAAGTAGTATCCTTGTTATCAGGTGGAAAGCCTGCGGGGACAGGGAATCCGCTTCTGAATGCCTGCCAAGATGGCAAGATAGAATCCTGTGTGAGGGAAAAACTCAGGCTAAAAGGCTGGTCTCTGCTTTTCATGTGCAAAGTACAGATCTGGAGCACAGAAGACAAAGGTTTCCAAAGTGGGAAGGAAGAAGACGTCACATGAGTTGGCATCAATGTTTGGTCAGGCCACATGTGTAGCAGGGAGCTGGTTGACAACAGAGACAGAAAACAGCACAATTACAGTAGTGCCTGCCTGTGAGTTCCAGAACAGCTGGGGCTACACAGAGAAACCCTGTCTCGAGCAACCAAAAAAAAAAAAATTTTGTCGAGGTTTCTTGAACTAATCCCCCAGAACTAATAAGAGAATTTAGCTTTTCTAGTCACTAAAGACAGAACGGTTTGATGACTTTTAGACAGAAAGATGTAGGTCGCAGGGCTTGGTGGCGCACGCCTTTAATCCCAGCACTCGGGAGGCAGAGGCAGGTGGATTTCTGAGTTCGAGACCAGCCTGGTCTACAGAGTGAGTTCCAGGACAGCCGGGGCTATACAGAGAAGAAAGATGTAGGTCAAACTTGGAATAGAAGACAATATCATCCAAATAATATAAGGTGAACGCCGAGTACATGTGATAATCCTCCAGCTACCACCACTGCCTGGCGGACATTGAAACTCAGCTAAGGTCTGCCTAGCAAACAAAACTTCTCAAGACAACAGGCTGAAGTCAAGACTGGAGAGTTTTCCAAGATAAAAATGAGAAAAATTAAATAAAGTAACTTTCCATTTTAATAAAATACTAGTTCAAAATCATGAAAAAGTTCTCCATACTCATACATATATTAAGAGTTTGTTAAAGCAAGACTCAGTGTTACATATAACATGACATATGCTATATGTATGTGGTTGATGATATGCAGGCTCTATAAAGGAGATTAATTGCTGTTGAGAGCAATTTAACTGCTCAGTCTTATTAGGAGAGTTGAATATTCAAAGATTGATATTTTTTCTCTATTTAGTAAGCTATGTGATGTGAACTGCTGTATGTAACACTATCATTTAACACAATAATGGTTAATAGTCATATAGTCCACTGCCTAATTTAGGATGTTTTCTATGTGGAAAAATATACTTTTGCCTTTGAAACAAATTAATTTGCTAATAGGCAATATAGAAATCAAAATAAATTAAAAATGAGAATTGTGCCATGGCTAAGGGTCTTGTGTTTCTAACAGTGGGAATACAAACGGAATCAATGAAGCTATTGAGTGTGTCAATACCATAAAGTATGTTGCCGTATAATTTGTATTTCTGCACACAATCCAAAAAGTCCTGGAACCTATTCTAAACCCTGGGAGCGAAACAAGAATATTCTTAAAGAAAAGAACTTAGCCTTGAATGGATGAGATGAAAACATGTATTTAAGCTGTTATTTTAATAGCTGATTAGGTTGAGAAGGGGAAGCAGACATCCTAATAGGGGCTATTATTTAATATCACCACAAAGATGAAATATACATTATTCCTGAGGGAGGCAAGTTCCCGTCATGTCTTCAAAGGACCGAGACATGCTCAGCACGGAGCACAGTATTGTACATTAGCCTGGTGTGTGTGAGACATGGCAGCCATCGCAGACACAGCAAGTGGACACTGGCTGCTGAATAGCCATTGCATAAAGGCCACATCAGCACCAAGCCTCATATCGCAAGCATGTGACAGTCGCCTCAGTTTCCCCAAGCCATGCCTGACGTGTCATCTCTTTTTTTTTTTTTTAATAATTAGATGATTGACTAGAGCAAATTAGTTTGTCATTGATCATTGCCAAAGTGGCAGATTTTAACTTACTGAACACAATGTGAACCTTTAAAGGGGATTTACAGGTAGAGTCTGAAAGGCAAGTTTCCCCTTAAATTTCATGTTGTCCAAACACTTGCCCATTTGCCCTTAATTTATAGGATGCTTGTCCTGGAGAAGCAGATTTATTCAGTCCTTATCTGGTTTTGGCCACTGCAGAAGATTTAGCTTTGATACTTTCGGTTTAATAAATTTCAGTGATAGAACACTCCTCTCCGAGTTGCTAGCTTGGAGTTCCAGTACATCCAAGCCAATTAGGGCTCAGCTGATTTATAATTGGATGGGGTGGGGTGTAAAATGTGGAAGTACACAGATGAATTAAGAGAAATCTAACATATATTATTAATTAGAAATTCAGCCTATAATAAATATGTATATTTAACACTGCTCTCCAGAGATGTAAGTTAATTACAGACATCAAAAATAGTCCGTGCCTTATAATAACACAGACATAATTTATTGCTTAAAATACTTTATCACGATCTGAACTTTATTAGAGCTATAATTGTGAAATTCCCATGTTGCTCAGATGACTGTTTTTCCCTCCCTGCTCCTTCCTACTTCTCTTCTATGTATTTAATGAGCTATGCATTGACCTAGTATTACTACAGGAACAGGGCATGAAAAATGGAACAAGACTTAGGCTATTCTTTCAAGAAGATATAGTATGGAGTTATTAAATTTAGGAAGTAACATATGCATTAAGAGGTATTCACTTAACATTTTATTTTCTACATTATTGTTTATAAGCTAACCAAATTATCAAATAATAAAGAAATACATTACTTATTTCATGTCCAATAGAATATAGAAACATATTACAATAGAAACAGTAACTGACCCAACTAAAAAAGAAAAAAAAAAAAAAAAAAACCACACACGGCTAAGAAAACAAATGACCTGAAAGTTTTGGTACGAAGCCAAAGTGAACAAATTGTACCAATGCACTAAAAATGGATGACTTGAATAGACTGGCATAACAGAATGCTCTAGGAGATTAATTTTCTATTGATTCTTTTCATGAAAAAAATAATAATATATATTCTCAAAAATGAAAATCAAAATTAAAACTATCATGATTTTGTATTTCTGGAAGGTACTCTAAGGTAAAGATGATGCATTGGAAATTGGCAAGCCTTACTTTATTAAATATATTTTAATTGAATTAAAATGTTTTAGCGCTTGTTCACTGACCAATAATATCCCCTCCCATTTCCAAGCAGAATTGTACAAGTCTAGGTTTTAAGGCAATGATAAAAGTATTTAGTTCAGGCTGCATGTATGGAGTATGTTTTTATTTAACAAATTTTGTGATGTAAATGTTGTAAAGCAGCATTGAAATGGAGAGTGATATCTGGAAGGGGAGCACTTTTCTCATTTCACAAATTCCTGGAGAAATGACTACATATCACACACAAGTACACACAATGCATGCACACACACACACACACACACACACACACAGAGAGAGAGAGAGAGAGAGAGAGAGAGAGAGAGAGAGAGAAAGAGAGAGAGAGAGACCTACAGAGACACAGAGAATTTTTAATAGAAACAAATAAAATTTTAAATATATTTGCCTTCCTAACTTTCATTTTATCTCAATCTTGCATCAAATTGTGTGTGTGTGTGTGTGTGTGTGTGTGTGTGTGTGTGTGTGTTTATATGTGGAAAATTGAAACCATCAAGTTTATAAAGTACATTTGTTAACTAAAACTTACAAACCACTTTGAGGGAGATTGCATGGCATGGGAAATAGGAAAATTTGAGTTAATATACTGCAACCCACTTCACTTTATGAATCAATATACTTGCAGTGTATATCTAAATTATGCTTTGCTTTTTAGCCCTGATAAAATAAATGAGAAGATAAACCTAATGATTATACACAAAATTATATCTCCTTCCTCTATTCAAGTTTTAAGAAATATACTAATTAAAAATATACAAAGCATTTAGGAATTTGTACTTCATATATTTTTCTAGCACCTTTCACATACTTACTTTTAAGACTTTCAACTACAGGAACAGACTCTACACTTGCTGCAAGTAAATGCTCCTCCTGTGAGAAATGGCTGTAAGTAGAATATACTTGCTCATTGCTTAGTTACATGTATTTAAACTCATTCCTACAAATCAAAGTGTACAGACTTCTGAGAGAGCTGCTTTCAAGGATTATATGGGTGAAATAAATTTAGTGGCCGGATTATGAAACAGGACATAAGGACAAGAATGTCATCCCTTCCCAGTCACCAGCTCCTACTTCAGGTCTTCTGTGTATCCTCATTGATATCTACTGTGTAGTGGGATTCGATGCATTAGTGCTTTTCCAACTTTCTACTTCACCAAAGCACTGAGGAGGAATGCATGTTACAGGTAAGTATGACATCAAAATATTAGGTAGAGCAGCAATCAAGAAGAGCTCTTAGAGCAGAACAGGAAGGCAGAGGCTGCGCTCCAGTGCTCTTCAATTTTATAAAAACTCGGGCTACCAGAAGAACCACTTTGTCCTTCAAATAGAAATACTGGGAATTTTGCATATTTGTA
>CACVCL010029550.1:0-68174 GCA_902729485.2 Mus minutoides | reverse complement strand
TTCTTCCGACTCCTGCGAGAGAAGTTCCACCCGGTGATCCAGCTTCTGCTTCACTAAGCTCATCTAATTCCACTTTGAGATTTTTTTCTGGCTGGTTTTCTGGTTCGTTCACTTCCGGCCTGTGGCTTCTGGGTGGCTGCATTTCTAACTGTCCCGGCTGCATTATCCATTGATGTTACACAGCTTCGCATTCACACCTCGGACTGTCCGACGCCGGACTCTTGAGCTCCACTTCTCTCCATTATAACTTTCCGCTGCCATCATCTCTTCATGATATTTATCCGATTGCTTCTGCCCTCCAGGCTGCTTCTGCAATGACTATAAGGCAGAGTGTGTGGCTTTCAGTCACCATCTTTCACGTTCTTTGAGCTTGTTTCGGAGATCCGTGATACCTGCCTCCATTTTTGCTGTGAGGCAGCCTCTTATCCCATACCTGGGATCAAAACAAGAACATAGCCGCATAACATAAATGGGCTTAAAGAAACCCAAACTCTCACTACAGACCCCTTCACCTTCATTAACTGCTATTCGATAACCCTGTTTGACCCTAGATAATATTCATTCTCTCTCTCTCTCTCTCTCTCTCTCTCTCTCTCTCTCTCTCTCTGTGTGTGTGTGTGTGTGTGTGTGTGTGTGTGTCTGTCTGTCTCAAATTTCGTATGTTTCCCTTTAAGTGAAAATAGATTCTTTTCTCAAATAATATATCCTGATTCTGGTCTCCCCTCCCCCCAGCTCCTCCTCTCCCACCTCCATCCTGATCCACTTCCACTCTTATTTCTCCTTAGAAAATAAACAGGTTTCTAAGGGATAATAATAATAAAATACAAGAAGATAAAATAAAAATAAACACGTTGGAATTAGACAAAACAAACAGAAGGAAAGGCGCCCAAGAGAAGGCACGAGGAAAAGACCCATTCATTTACACAGTCAGAGACTTCATAAAAACACTAAACTGGATGCCACAATATATACACAAAGGACCTATAGGGTAAAAAGGCAGCAGAAAAAAAAATATATGTGAATTTTAAATAATTTAAAATAAGATAAAATGGGGGTTGGGGGGCAGGGAGAGTCCATACGCAACATCGTGAGACAAAGACTCCCAGGACGCTGTTTGAGCTCAAGTCTGTTGTCCATGTACTGGGCATGCAGTCAGCCCTTAAGAGTAGTTTATTTCCCTAGCGGACTCCTTGGAGAAAGCTAAATTTACATTTTCAAGTGGTTATCCGTCAGAGATTGTTTCTGTGCTTGGTTATGAAGGCAGGTGTCCACTTCTTTCAGCTGGAAGACCATACCTGGTCCAGACCCAGGGAAGCCCCGTGGGTGCTGCCTCGGTCTCTGTGAGTTCATTTTTTAATCGACCATGTTGGTTTGTCAGTTTCCTTGGTGTCCTCCATCCCCTCTGGCTCTTATACTCTTCCTCTCTCCTCTTCCAAGGTGTTCCCTGAGCACGGAGGGGAGAGGTTTCACACCTATTTAGGTTTAAGGGTTCTACGGTCTCTTGCTCTCTGCATATTGGCTGGCTGTGGGCCTCTGCATTTGTTCCTGTCCCTGCAGGAGGCAGTTTCGCTGATGGTAGCAGAACAAGACACTGATCTGTATGTGTTTCAGAATGCCACTAGGAGATATTTTATCACTATGTTTTGTTGTTGTTGTTGCTGCTGTTTCAGAACATTAGTAGTATTTGATTTGACTCTAGGTCCCTGAGCTATCTAGTCTCAGGATCATGGCCTCCCAAGCAGTGTCAGGTATGGGTTCCATCTCATGGAATGGGTCTTAAGTCAAATCCGATACTGGTTGGCTACTCACACAGACTTTGCACTGTCATTGTAATAGCATATCCTGCAGGCAGGGCATCTTCGTGGATCAACAGGGTTGTGGCTGGGTTGGTGTTCACCTTTGGTTTCTCCTTCAGTAACATGCAGAGTAGCTTCCTATACTAAAGACACTAGAACATAGAGGTAAAGGCTCTGTGTAGGTAAAGGCTCTGTGTAGGTACCAGCTCAGCTTCTCCATGTTCACTGAGTTGTTTAGGTGTTATCATTATCAATAGGTTTGTTTGTTTGTTTGTTTGTTTTGGTTTTGTGAGACAGGGTTTCTCTGTGTAGCCCTAGCTGTCCTAGCACTCACTTTGTAGACCAGGCTGGCCTTGAACTCAGAAATCTGACTGCCTCTGCCTCCCGAGTGCTGGGATTGAAGGTGTGCGCCACCATGCCCAGCTATCAATAGTTCTTAACCATCAGTCTGTGGAAAGCAAAACAGCATGGTAACGGCATGGGGTGTTTGGGGAGTCTCATGGGACCCCCTTTGGCCAACAACTCAATTAGATATAATCTAATCCCAGCAGCAGAAACTTTATTTGATGAAAAGAGATGTTCAGCTGTGGCTCTGTCTTCCCCATTATTTAGCAATTTCACTTATATGGCCTACTTAAATGAATATATTTTAGGAAGCTTCTACTGAATTGGGTTTGCATGTTACCCCTCAAATAGCCCTTAATTTTGCCCATCTATCCCAGAATTCCCTCCTCCCATCTCACTCCTTCCTTCTCTTCTCCACTCGGTCCTCCTGTTCTAGTCTCCACCCAATATAGTACTATATTGATAGATATGGAGATAGTTAACAGTACTGTCTTGCTTCTGATTTTAGAGGTATTGCTTTGAGTTTCTCTCCATTTAAGTTGATGTTGGCTAATGGCTTCTATAAATTGCATTTATTATGTTGAGGTATGTCCCTTGTCTCCCTAATCTCTTCAAGAATTTTATCATGAGGGGGTGTTAGATTTTTGTCAAGGCCCTTTTCTGCATCTAATGAGATGGTCATGTGGGTTTTTTTTCTTTCAGACTGTTTATATGGTAGATTACATTTATCAATTTATGTATACTGAATGATCCCTGCAAATCTGGGATGGAGCCTACTAGATCATAGTGGATGATCTTTTTGATATGTTTTTCAATTCAATTTGCAAGTATTTTATTATTTTTGTATCTGTATTCATAAGGAAAATGGGTCTGTAATTCTTTTTCTTTGCTATGTGTTTATGTCACTTGGGTGTCAGGGTAACTGGTCTCGTAAGATGAATTGGGCAATGTTCCCTCTGTTTCTACTTTGTGACATAATTTGCAAAGTATTAGCATTAACTGTTCTTTGAAAGTCTGGTAGAATTCTGGAATAAAACCATCCGTCTCTTGGCTTTTTTTGGTTAGGAGACATTTAATAACTGCTTCTGTTTCACTAGTCGTTTGTTTAAATTGTTTATCTAACCTTGATTTAATTTAGCAAGTGGTATCTATTGAGGAAATTATTCATTTTGTTTAGATTTTCCAATTTAGTGAAGTATAGGTTTTAAAAGTATGTCCTAGCCTGGCAGTGGTGGCACATGCTTTTAAACCTAGCACTTGGGAGGCAGAGGCAGGCGGATTTCTTAGTTCGAGGCCAGCCTGGGCTACAGAGTGAGTTCCAGAACAGCCAGGGCTACACAGAGAAACCCTGTCTCGCAAAACCAAAAAAAAAAAGTATGTCCTTATGATTATCTGTATTTCCTTGGTGTCTGTCGTATCCCTCTTTCTTGTTTTTAGTTTGTTAACGTGGACATTTTCTCTGTGTCTGTTCATTAGTTTGAATAAGGATTTGTTCATCTTATTGGTTTTCTCAAAGAACCAACTCTTTGTTTCATTGATATTTTGCAATTTATTTTGTTTATATTCTATTGATTTCAGCCTTGAGTTTGATTATTTCTGCCACTTACTCCTTTCTTGTGTTATGTCTTCTATTTGTTCTAGAGCTTTCATATAGGTTCTTATTAGAATTAGGTAGGTCTCTCCAGTGTTTTTTTGTTTTTTTTTTTTAATGTAGGCACTTAGTGTTATAAACTTGCCTCTTAGAACTGCATTCATTGTGCCCCCAAAGGTTTGTGTATGGTATGCATTCATTTTCATTCAATTCTAGAAAGTCTTTAATTTCTTTATTTCTGTCTTGACCCAGTTTTCATTAAGTGGAGAGTTGTACAGTCCATGACTTTGTAAGCTTTCTGTTGTTTCTGTTGATATCCAGCTTTAATCTGTGGTGGTCAGCTACAATACAGGGTGTCATTTCGATTTTCTTGTATCTTCTGNTAACGACAGTCTATAATGTTTGTCTGGATGAGCTGTTTGTTACTGAGAGTGGGACACTGAAGTCTCCCACCATCGATGTGTAAAGGTCAGTATGTGATTTAAGCTGTAGTAGTGTTTGTTTTATGAACTTTTTTGCCCCTGTGTTTGGTGCATAGATGTTAAAATTGCAATGTCCTCTTTGTGAGTGTGTCATGTCCTTTCCTGTCTCTTCTGATTAGTTCTGGCTTGAAGTCTGTTTTGTCATATACTAAAAGGTATTGGGGTTGACACCTTGGGGATGGGGGACGATGGGTGGCCCACAGGAAGGACACTATCAAGATGTCCCACTAGGATCTACTTAGACCCTGGGGATTTAGGGCAGCAAATGAGGAGATGGCACAACAGGTAGTCTTCTACAGAGCTGGGGAGGAGATTGGGAGATTAGATTTGGGGAAGAGGAGGGAGAGTGAAGATCTGAAGCTACTGTTGTGAAGCAAAAGTAAAACAACAAGAGTGTTTGTTGCAAATCACAGAGATTTTAAGACATAAACAAACTGTCTAAAGTGAGCCCACAAATTAGTGACTTCAAGGGTAAGTGCACTGTAAAATAATAATGTAACATAATCCACAAACTCCTCAGCCAGATTACAAACACTCATCTAAAACCTATGTTTAAAAGGTGGTCTCTCCAGGTATGGTATCATATGCCAGTAATGCTAGCCTGACTCAGGAGGGTCAGGAGTTCAAGACCTGCCTCATCTACACAAACAGCTCAAGGCTAGTGTGGGCTACTAGGACCTTGTCTCAAGAAAACAGAAACAAATTAGAAACAGGATAGGCTTGTGTGCCCATGGTCGGGTGAACTTCTCCAGCAAGAGGCAACAGTAGCTCTAAAGCCAGGCATGGCGATGCCTTAGGCATGGTGATGCCTCCCTGTAGTCACAACCCTCAAAAGACTGAGGCAGGAGGATTTAAAGCTCATGACCAGCTACATAGTGGGTCCTAGGATAGCTGGAGCTATATAATGCAACTCTGTCTTAGGAAACAAAACAAACCCAATATGTGATTGTGGTGACCTTCCAGTTTACATCGTTCAGAAGATTGAAAAGACTGACGATTTTGCTGCACTTATTTTATCTGAACAGTTTTTTAGTAAGGAAGATTTTTAAGAGGGTCTCTGAGGGTCACTATACAGGTTCCTAAGCTGTAAAATAAAAACACAAGTCAAGAAAAGTTCAAAGGAATACTCACCATTCACTCATGGGTCATTTAGAAGAGAAGACATTTTTTGCTTATGAGCATGGTTCAGAATCTTTGTGAGATTTTTCTCAGAAAAGTGATTATAGCCCTTTGCAAGCAGTTGGGAAATTCTTGGCAAGATACTCAAACAGATTGCTGGCTAAGCAGTTCTTTCCCTTTCTGTGACCCCTCAATTTCCCCTGTACTTCAATCCGACCCAAAAATGAGCTTTGCTTTCTGCATGGCCTTATGGGAGATAAACGCCAGAGCTGCAGTACCAAGGATTAGTTGTCGTGAGGCTATGTTACAAATAAGCCTGTCTTCGCCAATGCTCTTCTCCTCTGGAGTCTACAAGTAAGAAAATCAGGAAATAACCTTAAACCTTGGCTCCTGGTGGACAGCAGGGGGGCAGAGTCGTAGCTGAGAGTTCAGAGCCACAGTCCAGTTTTCACCCAAGTCCCAGGATAATCCCGGAGAGGCTTAAGCTAATAATTATTGATTTCGACTGATCGAGTTCTCAGGCTCCTTCAAAGCAAACAGCAGTCCTCGCTGAAGGAATCTACCCTCATCTGAAGCCTTAAAAGATAATATCGAGAAAAAAAATGACCTGCTTACATTTTACAAGTAGTAAGTATGAAGTAAAGTAAGAAGCTAACTAGCTGAATGTCAACCTGACCGAGACTAGAGTTACCGCGCTAACTAGCTCAATGTCAACCTGACCGAGACTAGAGTTACCGCGCTAACTAGCTCAATGTCAACCTGACCGAGACTAGAGTTACCGCGCTAACTAG
Organism: Mus minutoides; assembly: GCA_902729485.2. NCBI lineage: Eukaryota > Metazoa > Chordata > Mammalia > Rodentia > Muridae > Mus > Mus minutoides. The sequence continues at coordinate 62,050 of CACVCL010029550.1, read as the reverse complement.
CTCAATGTCAACCTGACCGAGACTAGAGTTACCGCGCTAACTAGCTCAATGTCAACCTGACCGAGACTAGAGTTACCGCAGAGGAGGGAGAAAAATGCCTCAAAAAGACCAGGCTATCTGCAGGCCTGGGAGGCATTTTCTTAAATAAATTGATGTGGGAGGGCCCAGGCCATTGTGGGTGGGGCCGACCCTGTGCAGGTGGTTCTTAGTTCTATAAGAAAGCAGGCTAACTGACCAATACAGATGTGGCAGCCAACCACTGGACTGAGCACGGGGTTCTCAATGGAGAAAGGACTGAAGGAGCTGAAGGGGTTTGCAACCTCATAGGAAGAACAACAATATCAACCAACCAGATCCCTCAGAGCTCCCAGGGACTAAACCACCAACCAAAGAGTACACACGGAGGGACCCATGACTCCAGCTGCATATGTAGCAGAGGATGGCCTTGTCTGTCATCAATGGGAGGAGAGGCCCTTGGTCCTGTGAAGGCTCAATGCCCCAGTGTAGGGGAATGCTAGTGTGGTGAGGTAGGAGTGGGTGAGTGGTTAGGGGAGCACCCTCATAAAAGCAGGGGGAGGGAGGTGGAATAGGGGGGTTGTGGAGAAAAAAACAGGAAGGGGGATAACATTTGAAATGTAAATAAAACAACCAATAAGAAGAAAGAAAAAAGAAAGCAGGCTGAACAAATCATGGTGAGCAAGCCAATAAGCAGCCTCCCTCCATAACCTCTGCATCAGCTCCTGCCCCCAGCCTCCCTCCATAGCCTCTGCATCAGCTCCTGCCTCCAGCCTCCCTCCATGGCCTCTGCATCAGCTCCTGCCTCCAGCCTCCCTCCATAGCCTCTGCATCAGCTCCTGCCTCCGGGTTCCTGCCCTGCTTGAGCTCCTGCCCTGATTTCCTTTGATAATGGCCTGTGATACAGATGTGTAAGTTGAATAAACTCTACACATGTGTATATACTATGTATGCACATATGTGTGGTTTGAGATAGTATCTCTCCAAGGCCCCAGGCTCAAGAATTTGTCTAAACTGTCTGGCCATTGAGTCCCAGGGGTCTGTTGTCTCTGACTCTCCAGCATTGGGATTATAATCAAGCATTTTTATGTGGGTCCTGGAGATTGAATTCAAGTCCTCATGCTTAGTGTGACAAGTACTCCATCAACTGAGTGAGCTCCAAAATCAGCTAAGTAGAGCTTAAGGAAGTAAGAGATAAGTCATATTTTAAAAATCAATGGAGAGGTGTAATAATCTATTTGACACAGCTGAAATACAAGCTGGAGAACGGAAGACAAAAATTTCAGAGTGTAAGGATTGTTCTTGCAAAGGACCTGAATTCAGTTCCCACCACTCATATTGGGTGAGTACCAATCACCTGTGACTTCAGCCCTAGGGGATCCATCACCTCTGGCTTCTGAGGGCACCTGAGGTCATATGCATACATCTACACACACACACCCCATACACTTATGTGTGAAGAAAAAAGGTATTTTATTTTAATTAAAAACAAAAAAAGATTTCTTTGTAACTATGTATATAAAATATGTATGACAGAGAATCTAAGTGACAATTGAAGACATTGTAAGATTTAAAATAAATCTAATTATGGCTTTGGAAGAAAAGCACAAAGACAATAAGCAGAAGCAATTTTTGACAAGATAATGGCTGAGAACTTTTCAGAACTGACGGTGGACTCCAACCCACAGACTGAGGAAGCTCTCCAAATCCTAAACAATCTGAAGAATAATAAATCCTCACTTAATCCACCACAGAGAAGCTGCAGAATTCCAAAACCAAAGTAAAAGCCTTTAAAGTGAAAAAGAAAGGCGTGCGTCCCTTCAGCAGCAACAGAAACCAGAAGACTGTGGGATGTGCTCAATTGGCCAAAAGAAAATGACTGGGCGGGTGTTGTGAAGCTTGCCTGCTATCCCAGGGTTCGGTGACAGAGGCACAGAGGCAGGAGGATTTGCAAGGTGGAGGCCAGCCTGGGCTACATAGTGAGTTTGGGGCCTGCTTGTGATTATGACACCTCTCACAAAACAAAAGCCTGTCAGCCAGAATTCTAAGGTCCACGTTGAAAAGCTAGCTGGGTGTGATGGCAGATGTCTATAATCTCAGTGATTGAGAGAGCGAGGCAGGAGGATTATAAAGTCAAGTCCCTTAGGGCTACACTGTGAGTTCAAAGTCAGCCTGGGCAACTTTGTTAAAACCTGTTTCAAAATAAAAAGAAGGAGGGCTAAGGAGGAGGAGGATGAGCTGTGGGTGTGGCTCAGTAGTATGGCACCTGACTAAGAGTAGAGTAGCCAAGCCCTAGCTTCCACTGAAAACAAGACAAAAAGCCTAATATTGAAAAAAAAAATTTTTAAGTATTTTTAAAAAAGCAAAGGCAGAATTTGCAGCAAAGTTGCAAATGTAGGCATTAAAGGTAGACCTGAAGAAATTCACTTTTTGAGTTAGAAAAAAAAAATCTAAGTGAAAAAAATGACAGGCCAGAGAATTGAGAATAAAGATCATTATAAGTGGCAAGTATTTTAAAAAGTTGAGGATTGGTGAAATGTGCAGTGGGTGTAAGAGAACTAGCTGCTCTTCCAAAGGACTCACTTTTCATCCCTAGCACCAGAGTGATGATTCACAGCTGTCTGTAAATCCAGCCCCAGGAGATTTAACACCCTTTTCCGGCCTCTGAGGACGCCAGACATGCATGGAACCCACATTTACATGCAGGCAGAACATTCATATAAATAAAAATAAATCTTTTTAAAGACTTACAGAAGTTTTTTGTTGTTGTTTGTTTGTTTGTTAAAGTATTTTGAGATAGGGTCTTATTGTGTAGCCTTGGCTGGCCTGGAACGCTCTATTTAGACTGGACTGTCTTTGAACTCCTAGAGATCCACCTACCTCTGTGTGTGCTACCATACCAGACACCCAGCTTTATACATTTACATATAGATGATATACATATAGGTAAAGATATAAACATGTTAGTGGCTGTTTATAAATGTTTGTTGCAGTTTTCCTATTAGCCCAGCTAGCTCACAAATAATTGAGAATTGTTATTTACTTAAAAAGCTTTAAGGGCACAACAACTGAGCAGTATTATGACATTTTAATCCTCTGATCTGCCTACCGCCCAGCCAAGATTCCAATGATTCTTGCATTTTAGCACTGATCTGGCTCTCAAGGCTCCAGGTGTTTTCTTCAGGCGTCTCCTGGACTCCCTCCCTATGGCCAATCCCCACTTCCTCTCTCTGCTTCTTACCCTCCCCTGACTGGGAGGAAGTCCAGCCCTATTCTCTCTCCTGCTCATTCATTGGCTGATCAGCTTCTTTATTGACCAATCAGGGAATAATTGGGGAACAATGTTTTGCAACCATAGATGGAGCACAGAAATCTGCATTTGAATAATACAAGGATAATCTTTGAATAATGCTTGATAGCATGCCTACAGAGATAGATAGATAGATAGATAGATAGATAGATAGATAGATAGATAGATAGGCAGGGAGACAGTCGGTCAGTCAGTCTTAGATATTCAGGCTGTCCTTAAACTCACCATGCAGTCGAGAGAGACCTTGAACTTCTGACTCTATTCTCCGGAGAGAGCTGCTACTACAGGAAATTATCTGATGCTGAGGACCGATCGAACCCAAAGCTTCATACTCACTAAGCAAGCAACGTATCAGTAAATCTGATTCATGCCCTCAATAACTGTAAAACTCTAAAAAGCATTTGCTATATAAAACCATAATATTTTTTTAAAATTTTGTTTAACAACAATTTCAAAAGAGTAAAATAATATTAAAGGAATGCTTGAGATCAGAAATATATCTAACCAGATTCCATTTCCTATCTATTGTCAAACCGACCTCATCCAAGTAGTTTGATTTGTGCTGTCTGCAACTTTTTTCTATCTGGCATATGCCTTAGAAAGTGAAAATGCTATGCACAGCCACTCGGTTTCTTTCTCATCCATGTGGGGCAACATTACATTAATATTCTCTAGGTGTTCTCTTCTGAAGTAACTGTGCTACTCCAACATTTTAAGTGTTCTCCTTCATAATGACATTCTTAGTTTAAATGTGCACAGGGTACCAGTGGAGAGGATTTATTATACAGTCAGTAATTAGTATATATTTAGGGGCTGATGATATAAAGCTATACAAATCCGAATTACATGAGTTCCACATAAGCATTAATGATTCCTACCATAGAAGTCTAAAAATGAAAATCCATCATAACAAATTACATAATTATGCATTCACAGTTTCAGAACAATTAAGTCCTATTGAAAAGCCATGCCTACTCCTTCCACCCACATTGCCTATTCAAAATTAGGTGCTATGAGTTTTAACAGCTTACCTAAAAATAGCTCCAAATCGAGGCTCTAGATGCAAGGATTGACTGCAGATTTTTAATTCAACGCGTAAAATACCCTAAACTCAAATTCTAAAATGAGTGAGAAGCCAAGGGTGTTTGCTCCTGACTCTCACCCCAGCTCTCTGGATGCAGATTCAGGGGCGTCACCTAAAGTTCAAGGTCATCCTGGTCCACAGAACAAGTGCCAGGCCAGCCACAGCTGCAAAGTCAGACTCCATCTCAAATGAACAAAACAAATAAGAGTCCGTTTTCCTCAGATTACTACCTAGATGACATAGACATTCCCAGTGGCAAATGTGGTTTCTTTCAGTTCTCAAGTGGCATATAAAAAAGCAATTTATCGCAAATATGATTAAATATTGGAATATCTCAAAAAACATAAGAACATCATAGCTCCCATATTTCCAAAGCTGTGATTAACTCGAGCACAGAGAAATTATACTTTGCAATTTTTTTTAGGTCCTCACTATGAGACCCTGACTGTCTGCAACTCACTTTATAGACTAGTCTGGCCTCAAATCCACAGAGATCCATCTCCCAGCCTCTGCCACCCAAGTGCTAAGATTAAAGATATGCACCACCACACCAGGCACCCTGAAGTTTTTTTAGATTTTTATTTATATTTTCTGTGTACAGATGTTCTGCTGTGTGTGTGCGTGTCTGTGCACCACACATGTGCAGTACCTTTGGAAGTCAGGAGAGAGGATTGGATTATCTGGAATTAGAGTTACAGATGGCTGTGTGCTATCATACAGATGCTAGGATTCAAACCCAGGCCCTCTGGAGAGCAGCCCATGTTCTTAACTGCTGAACCATCTCTCCAGCCCCACTGTCCCTTTTTTTTTTTTTTTAAATCAAAACCGTACTTCTTTTTTTCTGTATTTCACATAGAATTTCCCAAACTTTGCCTACCCCTTAATACATCGTTGATAAAACCAGATCTATAATTTCTCTGCAGAATGTCCAGATGACTTTCATCTTTCCCTTTTTGTTTGACTCGGTTTGGTCTTGATCTTTTGAGGCTGGCATCTCAGGCAGCCCTGAAAGGCCTCATATTCAGTTTACAGGCAAGGATGACCTTGAACTTCTGATGCTCATGCCTACATTTTTTTTCAGAGAGCTAAGACTATTGACATGTATCACCAAATATGTTAGGATCAAGCCCCACTTAACTTGTGTACCTGCGTTGCCAAGGCAACCACCTTCAATCCCACAGCCCACCTGGCTCAGTCTCCACCCTCAGTGGTATGACGTCATTCTCCCTATAAATTGGGAAGACACCCCCTCCTCGTTCTCTTTGTCCCCCTCTTCTTCTCTCTCTTCTCTCCCCCTCTATCTCTTTCTCCTCTTCTCTGCCCCCTCCCCCACCCGCTCAATAAACCTCTCCACGTGGAACCCCCTCAGCCTGGTCTGCTGCCTGGTTATTCGCCCAAACACACTGATATTTTTATCAATAAAATACATATTCAGAGTTGACAATCATGCTCAAGGCATTGTGTATATGAACAAGCATCTTACTAATTGAGCCATGCTCCTAGCCTCTCTGTCTTTAATACAAATTAAAATGTTCATAATACTTATATTCTGGTCTGTCACTAAATAGACTATTTCAGTCAGTTTTGTCTACTCTGTATTTATACAAACAGAGTAGCTTCCTGAACTATCACAATTTTATAAGCCATTTCAAATATAATCCTTTCAACTTAATAAGCTGTAAGTTTTACAAGTACTAGCCTCACCCTAGTCATGTGCAATTATCAAACACCTGTAAGTTATTTTACCTTTGTTCTGAAATAAAAGCAAGGCTAGCAAGGGGCCTGGACTCTGTAAACTACAAAAGCTTCAAAGCTCATTTCATGTATGCTGTTGTCAGAGAGTGAATTTTGCTTCCAAAATTACCAGGGAGCAGGCCAACTGTGCACATTTTGTAGTGACAAACCTTGCCTAGATGTCTTCCACCAGGTTTCTAACCTATTCCCTGGGGGTGGCAAGGAAGAGAAAGATAACTTTTATTGGATTTTGTTTATTTGAGGGTGGGGGGTGATACCGCACATGTGTGGAGATCCAGGGACAACTTGGGGGTGTAGGTCACTCCTTCGGACATGCGGATCCTGGGGATCGATCAGGGTCAAGCACTTTCACCCACTACAGCATCTCACTGTCCTGAACAAGAGAACTTTACGTTCCAATAAAGGCCCTTGACTGTGTGTCTTCACAGTTCATCCTTCTGCTCTGAGCTCTGCTGATCGGTCGCCTTCCCTCTCTGCTTTCAGTAGATCTCTATGGAAGACCTACTTTTGCCTGTAACTCTCACGTGCACGGCTTTAATTAGATTCCCAGCTCCAGTCCCACAGAATCCTCTCCGGAGATAGAGAGTAGTTAATAACTCCATCCTTCCTTTGTTCTCTTCTGGGTTTTGTTTTGTTTTCATGTGGCCATGCGTGTGCCTGCTTGAGTTTGTGTCCGTCATGTACCTGCAGGTGCCTGTGGAGGTCAGAGAGTTGGCTATCTCCTGGAACTAGAGTCATAGGTAGTTTGAGGGTCACTTGGTTTGATGCTGGGAACTGAACCTCTTTCAAGAGCAGTGACCACTCAACTAATGAGCCATCTCTCCAGGTCCTGTTTTGTGCTTTGTTTTATTTTGCTTTGTTTTGCTGTGCTGTGTTGTGCTGTGTTTTGTTTTGTTTTTGAGTCTGGTCTCAGGCTGGCTTTAAACTCACTGTGTGGCTGAAGATAACCTTGAGCTCTTAATAGTCTTGCCTCCAGCACTCCAGGTGCTGAAATTACAGGTGTGGGTCACCATCCCCAGCTCAAAACTTAGCTTTTGAATGTCAGCTTCTTTCTAGAGATCATGAACTCTGCGGACACTGTCTTAGTTAGGGTTTTCCTGCTGTGAATAGGCACCATGACCAAGGCAACTCTCATAAGGACAACATTTAATGGGGACTGGCTTACAGGTTCAGAGGTTCAGTCCATTATCATCAAGCCTCCTGTATGTTGGCAGCATCCAGGCAGGCATGGTGCAGGAAGAGCTGAGAGTCGAACATCTTCATCTAAAGGCTGCTAGCAGAGTACTGGCTTCCAGGCAGCTAGGACAAGGGTCTTAAGGCCCACGCCCACAGGGAACATATCTACTCGGAGGTCACACCTTTTCCAACAGGGCCATAACTTTAATAGTGCCACTCCCTGGGCCAAGCATATACAAACCATCACAGACACTTAGTGGTCTTGCAGTATTACACTAATTTCCCTTTCACAATTAGCCAAAGCTTGGTAGACATTATTTGCTTCTAAACTGCTATCTTTATTTTCTCAATTACTTTGCTTTACTTTCTTAAATTGCTAAAGCGTATCATTTGAAGAGATCCAAACTAAGAACAGGGAAAATTCTAGAGCAAAACGACCTTTAATACTTACAAGTAAGACAGGTACACATAAATCTGAATCGGCAACACTTGGGAGATAAAAACAGAAAGATTACTTCAGTGTGGTGGTGACGCATAGTTGTAGGTTTGTTTGTTGAGGCAGGATCTCATGTAGCCCAGGGTAGCTTCACACTCATTAAGTGGCAGGTGATAACCTGGTCTACTATAGCAAATTCCAGGCCAGCTTTTGCTACCCGAGACCCTACCTGGAAAAAAGAAAATACTATAGGGCTGGAAACATCTCTGTTAGTAAAGTACTTGTATACATGCAAGTGTTTAATCCCCAATACACCTAAACCAGGGGAGTGGTACACACCTGTAACCCCAGCACTTGAGGCAGGGAAAAAAGTATATTGCTGTGATTAAAGTAGATTCATCAGACCTGTCAACTAAACGCAATGTATGGAGTTTTATTAGATTTGAATTCAACCCAACTGCTTAGTCCTAGCACTTAGAAGCAGGATCACTTGGAGTTTGAGGCCATTATGAGCTACACAGTGAGTTGTAAACTGGCTTGGACTACAGATTAAAATACTATTTCAGAAATAAATAAGTAAATAAATAAAAAAATTATATACACACACACATTGATGGACAATTGTGATTGTGCTCTCCTGTAACGCCAGCACTCAAACAGTGGAGGCAGGACGATCAAGAGTTCGAGGTCATCCTCCGTTACTCAATGAGTTAAGAGGCTGGGGTACATGAGATACTGTCTCCGTACCACAGCAACAAAGGGAGGGTGGAGAAAGACACTGGGAATAACCAGGAAAATTTTAACACTGTTTAGGAATTGGATGATATCAAGAAATTACTGAGCCTTCATTACGGTGATGATATATGGTTGCCTGTTTGTTAAGACAGGGTCTCCTGTAGCCCAGGGTAGCCTCAAATTTTCCAAGTGGCTTGGGATGTACTTCTGATCTTCCTGCCTCTATTTCCCAACTGCTGGCTTGAAAAGCATGAGCTACCACATCTGAACCAAGCAGTGCTATGGACAGAACTCAGGGCCTCATGTATGTTAGCCAACTAAGGTACATCTCCAGCCTGTGTGTGTGTGTGTGTGTGTGTGTGTGTGTGTGTGTGTGTGTGTGTGGTTTCTTTTTGTTGTTGTTATTGTTGTTGTTATCGTTTCTTGGACTCTTACTGGGAGGGGGTATGTCAATGTATGTCATTTTTTTTCTGTACATGGAGGTCAGTTCCATGGGAATAGACTATAATTAATGCATGCTTTTTTTATCCTTAACCAAATATAAAACTATAAAACCATTGCCTCATTCTCATATCTAATTTTAGAGAAAGTGCAAGCCTTGCAAAAGACCTTGAATGTACTCATGTGTTCTAGTCTATACAAGGCAATCTACACACACAGAGTACGCTAGGGAGGTGAAGACATAGGGACAGAACCTTTTGTTCACATGGTTTGTCTGCAAATAGAATTTGAACAGATTCCAAATGCACAGCTGTCAAATTGATAAAAAGTAGCAAAATAGCATCAAGTGGAAGCTCAGACTTCTCCTTGGACAGTTACTGTTGTTTGAAGGGAAAAAATATTCAGTTAATGTTTTATTTTTCCAGTGCTAATATTTGACAGAAACTGTGCACTTTGATTTTATGCATAGAAGTTCCTGTTGGGTTCAGTGATTAAAGTTCTAACTCTGCAGTTATTAGGAGTTGGTATTATTGGATCCAAAGAAAACCTTAAAAAAATTTTTTTTTCAATTACTCTCATGAGCTCATCAATATAATTTTTTGAGATAGTGGTCACTCTGTAGCCCATGCTGGCAGTCCATACTTTCCATACTCCTGCCTCAGCCTTCCAGATGAGGTCTGTGGCTATGGCCATGTGCCAGCACATTTAGATAACACATGATTGATTGACTGGCATGCTCGATTGTTAAGGAGTTGAGATCCCAGACAGATGTTACACATATCTTAGTTCTAATCCTGCTCCTTCGACTTGCTCATTACGTCACCTCACCCAGACTTCTGTCTCGAATGTAGAAATCAAAGTTTGTTTTCCTTAGATACATCCTTCATATTGCTTAAGACACCATACACCTTGGTGGTAAGACACAACAATAAAAACAAGCTAGAACTGAGCTAGAAGTTTCCTCCCAGCTGATGAGCTTTTAGAGTGCATAGAATATGCTGTGTAAGCTGCTGGGGAGAATCGTCATCGGTGTCTCACTCAGCCATGGACGCTGTGTGGCACACTACTGACCAGCCAAAGAAAACATGCCCACTGGTGCAATAGTGGCATGATTGTTTGGGTATTAACAAATCACTTTTTGGTTAGATTAGAGGCCTGTTCTGCAGAAGGGGATTGATGACTGCTACTGTAATCCTGGTCAAAAGCAGAAGGGGTCTTCAACCCTCTAGGTGGAAGAATAACATGAACTAACTAGTTCTCCCTGCGCTCATGTCTCTAGCTGCATATATGGAAGAAGATGGCCTAGTTGGCCATCATTGGGAGGAGAGGCCCCTTGGTCATACAGACTCTATATGCCCCAGAACAGGGGAATGCCAGGGCCATTATGTGGGAGGGGGTGGGTAGGGGAGCAGGGCGGGGACACGGGAGGGTAAGGAAAAATTTCTGGATAACATGTGAAATGTAAATGAAGAAAATATCTAATAAAGAGGAAAAAAAAAAAAAGAAGAGTTAATATTGTTAAAATATCTACCCCACATAAACTGACCTATGATTCAACGTCTTCTATATCAAAGACAAAAAGAGACCTGTCATAGAGAAAGGGCAGGAAGGAGGGAGCGGGGAATCAAGAGGGGAGAGGGAGAGAGGAAGGGGAGGTAGAAAGTTCAGGCACAGTGTTAGAAGAATAAAGATCTGGCTCCCTCCCTACCCCATTTCCCTTTGTCTGGTGCTAGGAATTGAACCTAGGACTTTATAAATAGTAGGTGAATATCTACCGCTGAATTTATCCCCAGCCCTCATTGTTGGAGTTTTTGTTTGACCTTATAAACATCCCATACGTTATCCCATCGCATATGTAATCCCGGCACATTACCCCAAGGTGTATGAAGCATTTAGAATGCCAAACAGATCAGAAAAGGAGACAAAACCACACGGCTTAACACGCCATATTGGAATGCAGCATTTGACATCTCTGTCTTCTATTCTACCACATCATCAGGCCTGGATTTTAAATTTTCTATATCCCATTTTTTTTGGAACAGTATTTTGTATATAATGTGTACTCTGTATCTGTTAATGATTTTTTTGTTGTTGTTGAATGCATCTTGGAAATCAATATCTTTTGAGTAAAAATTAGGGCTGAAAAGTTGGGAAAGATTGTCACTAGAGAATGGTAGCATGTAGTTTCTCTAGATATTTACATCTTTTCATAATATTTAGATAATCATCCATGTGTGCCTCACTAGGCAAGCATTTCAGTTATATACCCAGTAGTATTTAAATTCTGAATTAGGAGTTGGAGAAATGGCTCAGCAGGTAAGAGTGTCTACTGGGCTTGAAGCCCAAGATGGAGGCAGGCAGGTTCGTCACCAACTCATTCTTTCCGCTCTTGACATCAACTGTGAAACAAGCTGACCCTGCACAAATCTTTGTGGCATCTGTTGGAGCTGAGGAGTCTCTCCCCGTTTCGTCTTTCTTTCTTTTGTTTTTCTTTTATTCCTCCTCTTCTTCTTTTTTGCCTGGGATTTGCTTTTGCAGGGTAGCCTAGGCTAGAACTCACAGTAATCCTCCTGCTTCTGCTCCCTGAATGGCAGGATCAAAGGCGTGCACCGTCACACCCGAGTCCCATTCACTCTTCAGGAGAGTTGTTGTTTTTGTTGTTGTTGTTTTAATGATTGTAGTTGTGCACTGAGTTCATGTTGTTCAAAAGGCTTTATCAGTTAAAGCAGTAAGGTCTTCTGTTCTGGTTTGGTTTTTATGTTTTGTTTTTATGATTTTGTTGTTGTTGTGTTGTTGTTGTTGTTGTTGTTGTTATGGATTAAATACCCTGGCCTTACACATGCTATGTCACCCTTTACCACTGAGCTATAGCTCCAGCCCAGTATTTTTCATTTCCTCCTCCTCCTCTTCCTCTTCCTCCTCCTCCTCATCCTTTTTCTCCCCCTCCTCTTCCTCCTCCTTTTTCTCCTCCTTCTCTTCCATCTCCTCGCCCTTTCTCTGTACCTTCCTATTTGAACTCAGATTACAGTTAAGACACATGACAACAGTTATTACTGCTGTTGCTCTGTATATATGTGTGTGTGCACGCGCACATGCATGCACGTGTGATTTACATGTGTGAACACACATGTGCCACAGTGCTTGAGTGGAGGTCAGAGGACAACGTTGTGAACTTGATTCTCTTTCCACCTTTACTTGGATTCTGGGAATTTAACTTAGGTTTTCAGGCCTGTGTAGCAAGTGCTTTATTTGCTAAACCATCGTGGTGGGTCTGATTCTCAATTTTTGAAATAGGATTATCCACTGGGTCATCTCCTCAGCCTCCTGAGCCCCCCTGAACATATGTTTTCCTGTACCGAAGATTAAACCCAAGGCCTTCTTCATGATAAGTCAGCACTCTACCACTTAGGTAACACCCCAAGACCTTCCTCATTTTTTTAAATTTTATTTTGAAACAGGATCTTGCTAAGTTGCCCAGGCTGGCTTTGAGTGTGGCAATCCTCTTACCTCAGCCTCTCAAGTAGATCTTGCCTCAGCCTTCCAAGTAAATGGCATTACAAGTTTTCCTAGAGCTCTATACATAAACCAGGCTGGCTTGTAAGCCATGGAGATCCACCTACATTTGTCTTCCATATGCTGGAATTCAAAGGATGAGCCACTGCGCATGCCCAGCTAGAGCCACGATCTTCACATGAATCATTTGCCAAGGTAGGAAAAGATGGAGAAAACAACCTTGGGAACTCATATTGGTCTTTTACTATCTCGTCTGTAAAGTGCCACATGTCATCTTGTTTGGTGTGTTTTCATTTGTTTGTTTGTTTGTTTGTTTTTTATTTTTGCTGTAGCATCTCACATGGTACATGACCTGGAACATCCATGAAGCTGAGAAGAACCATCACGAAGAACTCCTGATCCTCCTGCCTCTGACCTCCAAGGTGCTGGGCTCACTGGGAGAGACACCACCCCCTGCTGATAAGTGTCAGTTCCACAACATTTCACGGGTAAGCTAAGTCACAGAGCTTTGTCAGGTTGCAGGAACACTGAAAAAGGCCAGCCCGCTGCAGGTCCGGGGGGGGGGTGGGGAGGGGGGGGAGTACTTTGTTAAGTGCTTAACAAAGCAAAACATACCACAAGTAGCTATTGTTGTCCTCTGTGTACACGGGGAGGAAGTGGAGAGTTACACAAAGCCAAAGAACTCATCCAAGACTGCATAGAGGGGTAGCTGGGGAGCCAGGGCGTGAAGCTGCAGGATCTAACCGGAGCGTGTACTTAACCCTTATCCACAATCACCGCCACATCGGAAGCCTGGCTGAACCCAGAAACCACCGGGGATATTTAATTCAATAATGTACCATGTGGGGGAGAGGGGAGGAGGAGGGAGAGGGGGATGGGTTGGGAGAATGAGAAAGAATGTGCGCATGGATCCCACGGCGCACATGTGGGAGTCAGAAGACAATTCGCAGGACCTTAGTTCTCACCTTTCCCCATGTCAGTCTCAGGGACTGAATTCAAGCTATACGGCTTGGCAGCAAGCACTAGACCCGATGAGCCATCTTGCCAGCCTCAAATTCAGTTTAAAAGCCAGTGAACACGGGCTGGACATTCTTCGGTCTACTATTGCACTTGACCCTAGATTGGGCTTGGCGGTTCTAGCCACGGAAAATCGTTTTCAGTTTTGCAACTGTGATACAAACAAGTAAAGACAACTGTGATGATTAATTTTGTATACCAAATTGGCCAGGTCAGGTTGTCCAGATCTGTGGTTAAACATTATTCAGGATGTTTCAGTGATGGTGTTTTTAGAAGAGATTAACATTTAAACGAATGGACTTTGGGTAAAGCAGGTTACTCTTCATAATATGACTGACCTCCAATGGGCCAAAAAACTTATTACATCAAAGACTGACCTCTACAGCCCAAGAAGAAATTCTTTTAGGACCCCTTGACTCAAACTGAAACTCTTTCACAGGTCACCACAGTCACATGTACCAATTCTATAAACCAAACATTAATCTCTAAACATCTACATTTTTGCATTTTATTAGTTTGATTTCTATAAAAAGATTTAAAACTTAGCCTCTTGTGCTTAGGTGGCGGCACCACATGCCTTTAATACCAGCACTTGGGAAACAGAAGCAGGTAGGACCTCTGAGTTAGAGGCCAGCCTGGTCTACAATAGTGAGTGCCAGGACAGCCAGGGCTACATAGAGAAACCCTGTCTCCAAAACAAACAAACAAAACAAACAAAACACAGCGAAAAACCAACCAAACCAAAAACAAACAAACAAACCTCCACCACTACCAATAGTAACAATGTAGTCTTTGTAATTATAAAAGTCAAAGTAGTAAGTGGAGTTCTGCAACATGGTCTTCTGGGCAATGATGTGGTTGTAGAACTTTTTCTTTCTTTTTTTATTTTTATTTTTATTTTTTGCCTTTGTTTTGCTTTGCTTCAGAACTCATAGGAACTTGCTCTATAGACTAGCACAGGAGATCTGTCTGCCTCTGTTCCTGGGTGCTGGGATCAAAGGCATACGTCACCACCACCGGGTTGTAGCACTCTTAAACTCATAGTAACCATGATTATTTACATAAGACCTGCACATGACTGGCCCATCAGAGAAGAGAAGCTTACCAGTTCCCATCTGCCCCGTCCCCCACCAGTGGTCAGTAGGTAGTTAATGGTTGCTAAGATAGAAATATTCTCTTCCATGGTGTCCCCACTGGAAAGGTGCCCACACTCCTGTAAACACGCCCTCCCCGGTGTGCCTGTGAGCAACCCTTAAAGTAACTCACTGGGCAAAGGGGAAAAAGGGACTTGAAATTGAAAGGGGACAAGCTGAGCAGAGGAAGATCAGTGGACGTAGTGGGAGGGAGGGAGGGAGGGAGAGTGATAGGTTGGATAGGATCAAATTGCATTATGGATGTGTACAAAGATATCAAAATAAAACTCATTGCTATGTGTGGTTAGTATATGTTAATAAGGACACAAAATAGCCTCCTTAGAGAACATTAGGAAATGATTCAGAAACTTCCTTTTTTTCCTAAGACTTATTTTTTTAAGATTTATTTATTTATTTATTTATTTATTTATTTATTTATTTATTATATGTAAGTACACTGTAGCTGTCTTCAGATACTCCAGAAGAGGGCATCAGATTTCGTTATGGATGGTTGTGAGCCACCATGTGGTTGCTGGGATTTGAACTCAGGACCTTTGGAAGAGCAGTTGGCGCTCTTAACCACTGAGCCATCTCGCCAGCCCCCCTAAGACTTATTTTTACAAGCAGTTGTGAGTCCCCTTCCTACATGCTAGCACAGTAAGTATGGTTCCCTTTCATACCAGTAAGAAGTATGAAGTCAACACTATTTGCAGCAATAGCATCTTCATTTTCTTGTTGTTGTTGTTCTTTCTTCTTCTCCTCCTCCTCCTCCTCCTTCTCCTCCTCCTTCTCCTTCTCCTTCTCCTTCTCCTTCTCCTTCTCCTTCTCCTTCTCCTTCTTCTCTCCCTCCTCCTCTTCCTCCTCCTCCACATCCTCCTCCTCCTCCACATCCTCCTCCTCCATCTTCTTGTTTGCTTATTTTGTTTTTTGAAACAGGGTTTCTCTATATAACCCTGCCTGTTCTGGAACTCATTCCGTAGACCAGGCTAGCTTACAACTCACAGAGATCTGCCTGCCCCTGCCTCCCAAGTGCTAGGGTTAAAGGTGTGCACCACCACTGCCAGGCTAGCCCCATTTTCTTTAGCCTTAGAATACGTAGTGGAAAAGCAGAACAGTCCTAGATCGCCTAATAAATTGATCCTGACTATTTTTACAATACAGGAATTTGAAGAAAACTAATCAGTTATAAATACACACAATATTATAAACACACACACTACAAAAGCACAGCCCAGCAGTCTAGTGCTGTCAGGCCTTAGAATGGGGTTTTGTAGCTGTCTTCTTAGAAGAGAGCTTCACTTCCTTTCACAAATTAAACTTGTGAATGTGTGACTATGGCAGCTCCCCAAGTGCTGAGAACTCAGCTAATCTCTGTAAGTGCAGGAGGCTCAGCTCCCTGATGGCAGAGGACTTGGCTCTCTCAGTGGGAGGGTCACCTGGAGGACTTGGTCACTGCAGGACAGAAGTACCTTGACCCCTTTTTCTGAAAAGAACTAACCTGACTTTAGCATGCTAACTGAGGCCAAAGAGAGAAAGGCATAACCCAGATGACACGGGAGAGATCACCTCTGGGTTTCTGAAGGGCTAAGAAGGGCCAAGCCAGAGGTCACATTTCAATTACGGATAAATGGTCACATGACATATAGATTATATAGTTGTTATGTTGGTCAAGCCACACAAATTTTAACTTAACTCCCCTCTCTTTATGTTACAGAAAGTGTCCTCTTTAGTGGCTTTTGAAGGATGAGCGGTATTTTATGATAATCAGTATAATAATGTAATTTGCTTTCTGGGCTGTTTTATGCTCAAATAAGTAGCTAGGTAAAAATAAATGGGCTGTAAAAAAAAAGGAGGAAGAGGAGAAAGAGGAAGAAGAAGAGGAAGAAGGAGAAGGAGAAGAGGAGGAAGAAGAGGAAGAAGAAGAACTAGCCAAGTTTCTCACTGCTATATCTGGAAATGGGCTAATGAAGTCTTCCCACTGTATAGTGACTGGGTTCAATAGTAGGACAAGTCCTTGGTAGACGTGCACTGGAATCCATTTTCTTCCCATCTCTAGATATAACTATGAGGAAGAGAGCTCTGGCAGGCTTCCATTCGGGCTGCCGAGAGCCAGCCAGTCTGCCGAAGCATGAGTATACATGTACACACATGAACCGCGTGTACAGATGTGTGCATATGGACTTCTGTCTCTATGATATGTCTCACATCGGATGATGCTCCACTGTCAGAATTTTTGTATTTGTGTATAGAAATGGGTTTAATAACTCATCGTGATTCTGCTTTGTCTTGTAGTCATCATTTCTTGAGATTGTTGTCTGTGTTTTTATAATAAAAATAAAGTAAAAGCAAGATGCACACACATGAATAAAACCCAGCCCAAGCAGTCTAGCACAGACAGGCCTTTGAATGTGGCTTTATAATCCGTCTGTTTAAGTGCTCAATTATTTTCACAAATTCAAAGTGTGAATGCGTGAGTAGGTGCTAATTACATTCCAAAGGCAGTTGGCTGTCTCACACCGTGCAATACCATCAGGCAATCCCAATTTTATTTTATTTTTTTGTTATACCGGATGCTTTTTCCAAGTATTTAGTTGCCCCCTGCTGGCTATATAATTACAGAATTTCTTTTTTAAAATCCCTAATAGAGTGATTATATGTAATTAAGCCAAACTTCTGAAGAGACATACTTGCCTTTTAAAACTTGTTATGTTGAGGGGATGGAAAGATGGCTGCTCTTCCTCAAGACCTGGGTTCGATTCCCAGAACCCACATGGTAACTCACAACTAGCAATACCTCCAGATCTAGAGGATCCAATGACCTCTTTTGGCCTCTATGGGCATTGTTGTGTTTTATAAAAATAAAGGAGAGAGAGAGAATATGTTTGATGGATGTGCAGTCAGGTATCAGGGAAGAGGGTGCCTCCGTGGGCCCATGCTGAGGCTCCCTTCCCCCTGAGGGACCAGCCACAGGACAGTATAGTATAGAATAGAGTTTATTCAGGATATGGAGTGGGGGGGAGTTGAGAGGACAGTAGAGACAGGGAAAGGCAGAGAGAGAGAAGAGAAGTTAAAGGAGTAGAGGCTGGCCATGAGCACATGGAGAGAGAGGGGAAGGGGAATGGGGAGGGGGGAAAAGGGTACGAGGACAGAGAGGGAGCAAGAAGACAATAGAGAGCAGAGCGGGCAAGCAGCCCCTTTTATAGTGAGTCCGGCACACCTGGCTGTTGCCAGGTAACTTTGGGGCAGAGCCTAAACACAATGCCAACAGGTATCAGGCAAGAACATGGTACACAGACATACATGGAGGCCAAAGAGCAGTACATGAAATAAAAATACATATTAACAAAAACAAACCAAACAAATAAAAACTATGTTGGGTGCTCACAATAACAGCACACATGTTTAAATTAGAACAATAGAAGACTAACTCTGCCCTTGTACAAAGAATACGTGCAAATAAGTGTTCCTTACTTTTATAATACAAATCACTTTATTGTAATGAGTGAAAATATCACAGATAAAAAGAATCTCACAGCTGGATCAAGGCAGCTACTCAACGTAGCATTTGCCCAGTTTATCTCAGTGAACTTCTGTCCAGCTTGGATGGCCATTGGGAAGCGGGGGTGCTTCACTTAGGTTTACGTGTTCCTGATTTAGTTACATCTTACATCCTCACCCACCACAGAGAAAGGATAGACCAGCGTCGGAGCTGAAACTAGAAACACAGTAGCTTCCTGTCCTCTCATGTGCCTTGTCCTTTCTGCTCACCTAATATCCTCCTTTCTTGGCCTCCTTTCCAAATGTTATCCTGTATCCGTGGTTCTCAAGCTGGGAGTCACATGAGTCCTTCCCAGAGGTCACCTAAGACCATCAGAAAACACAGATCTTTACATTACGACTCACAACAGTAGCAGAAGTACAGTTATGAAGCAGCAACAAAAATAATGTTATGGTTGGAGCTCACCGCGTGAGGAACTGTATTAAAGGGTCACAGCATCAGGAAGGTTGAGAACCACTGTAGTGTAGGAAGGTTGAGAACCACTGTAGTGTATCCAAGCTGACAGCCAACACACACACACACACACACACACACACTCGATTTTCATTATCCATTCATCAGTTGATGAGCATCTAGATACATGTAGCTTGCTTCCATTTTCTTCTGTTATAAGTAGAGCAGCAACAAAGATGGATATACAAGAATGTTTACGGCAAGATACACAATTCTCTGTGAGATACGCCAGAGTTAGAGCAGCTCTGCTATATGGCAATTATGGTTTTGTGTTGAAAAAACCTCCAAACTGATTCCTTTCTTCCTTTCTTCCTTTCTTCCTTTCTCCCTTTCTCTCTTTCTCTCTTTCTTTTTCGAGACAGGATTTCTCTGTGTAGTCCTGGCTGTCCTAGAACTCACTCTGTAGACCAGGCTGGCCTTGAACTCAGAAATCCACCTGCCTCTGCCTCCCAAGTGCTAGGATTAAAGGCGTGCCACCACAGCCTGGCCAAACTGATTTCTATAATGGCTGCATAACTTGGGCTCTCACCATCAGTGAATAAGAGTTCCTCTTTCTCTATGTTTAAAATATGTGTATTGTTGCTAATGTTGCTGCTGTTGCTTTGTCTTAGAGAAAGGGCCCCGTATTCATCACATTGACCCCCAAACTGACTATGTAGCAGAGAGTATGGTATTGGACTTCTGACCCTCCTTCCAGCCCTAATCCAGCCTGGGCTACCAAGTAATTGGATATAAACATTCATTTACATGCTTTCAACACACACACACATATATTATATGTAATATATGTGTACATAACAGCAATCAGGCTTTCCTCGCTTGACCCCGGCCCCCACCAAGGCCATAGTGTAAAGCTGTGGTTAGAAGCTTGGGCTTCTGATTCATTGGTCATAAGCCTGAATCTTAGCTCTGTCATTTACTAGCTGTGTGACTTGGGGCAAGTTACTCAGCATCCTAACTGTGATGATAGTTGCTTCCCTGGGCTTTGGGAGAGTAATAATAGTATCTGATCTCATGAGGGTGTTGTGAAATGATGTGCCAACGCTTAGTTGAGACTGGACTCATCCAGTGGTCATCACCTGTCTTCAGCCATTTTGGAGAGCACCGTGTCAATTCTAAGGAAAGAAAGCGAGAGCTCTGATCATGAAACCAGTGCTGAGCTCAAGGGACCGTTTATGAAACACTAGTACCACCTATCTGCCTGAATGGTGTCCAGCTGACTCTGACGTAGGTCCTTGTCTTAAGTACCCCCACTGGATTGCCTTTCTTACAACCTTCATTTCCCAAGCGTCCAGGTCTCTCTTCCTTGGCAATCCCAACCTCTAAATGTAGCACCTTAGCATCAATTCATTTTACCCTTGTGGTCTGATAAATAACTCGGCCAGAGAAAGCCACAGTTACTCAAACACTGGAGGGGGAAGCATCTTGGAAACACAGATGTCTTAGTTAAGGCTTCTGTTGCTGCAATGAAACACTATGACCGAAAGCAACTTGGGAAGGATAAGAGATGAACGTTTATTTACTGGTTTCCTTCCTCTATTAGTACATGTGACAGGCAGCCTCTAAGATAACTCTCAGTGGTCCCTTGTTTGGGGGGACTAAGGTCTTTCTTTAAGTCCCTGTACTGGCAGGTTTTGTGTGTCAACTTGACACAGGCTGGAGTTATCACAAAGAAAGGAGCCTCCCTTGAGGAAATGCCTCCATGAGATCCAGCTGTAAGGCCTTTTCTCAATTAGTGATCAAGGGGGAAGGGCCTATTGTGGGTGGTGCCATCCCTGGGCTGGGAGTCTTGGGTTCTATAAGAAAGCAAGCTGAGCAAGCCAGGGGAAGCAAGCCAATAACTTACATCACTCCATGGCTTCTGTATCAGCTTCTGCTTCCTGACCTGCTTGAGTTCCAGTCCTGACTTCCTTCAGCGATGAACAGCAATGTGGGAAGTGTAAGCCGAATAAACCCTTTCCTCCCCAACTTGCTTCCTGGTCATGATGTTTGTGCAGGAATAGAAACCCTGACTGAGACAGTTCCTCTCCCTGAGTCTGGGTGGCATCTCAGTTGACTGACTAGGACCCAGGTGGTAAGACTTCAGTTCTGTGGTTACATCAGGGAACCTGGCCCCCATCTGGGGGGATCAAGGGGCCATCTCACCAGCCGGCTTTCACATTGACCTTGAAGAAGCAGGCTGCTAGGCAGTAGCCTGCCTGTGGAGATGGCCACCTAGCAAGGAATTCAGTTCCTAGAAGCTCAGGCCACCCCAGAAATCTCGAAACTGCTATTGACCTGACTGCTTTCTTACAGAAATACAGGTGAAATATGTCCCATTTTGGGTTTTGTTTGTTTTGAGATAGAATCTTACTCTGTAACCCACGCTAGTTGTGAGCTCATAGCAATTCCCCAGTTTCAGCCTCCCAACTGCTAGAATTACAGGCATAAGCCACCATGTTGAGCTCCCCTTTCTCTGCTCCTCATTATTTTGAGATCTGAGAGTTGAATAAACCCGGCTGCACATACCTGTTACCGTGGAGGGAGCCATCTGCCTCCCAGCCTTCCCGACCCAGATGCACTATAGCCCCTCAAAATCAAAATACATTTTCTTCCCTTAAAAAAAAAAGTGTATATATAAAGCCAAGCATGGTGGAGCTAACTTTAATCTCAGCACTTAGGAGGCAAAGACAGGCAAATCTCTCGTTTGGTCTACACATGAGTCCCAGGCCAGCCAGGGCTACAAAGAGCTTAACCGTCTTTCCTTTATGTAACCATCTTTATGTATGAATAGTGGTTTTTCTAACCATTTGATCACAGTATGGTCCACTGAGAAAAACTTGAGTATGTATCAGGAAAACATTATACATTTTACCCCAAAGAATTTTTTTAAAAAGATATATTCAAAGTTGAAGACTTAATAAAAAGTCTATTTCATTGAAAAAAAAAAACATTTTAAGACAATCTTTACTATTAATTGGTGATCTTCCTTCCAAGTATTGAGATTATATGCATGTGCCACCATGGTGGGCTACAAAAGTTTTTCCAAGTGTCTCTCTCTCTCTCTCTCTCTCTCTCTCTCTCTCTCTCTCTCATTATAGAGTAAACGTCAATGCAGTGAGATGCATTATATCCTATCATTATCATAAAATGTGCTTTGGCCTTGTAGGGACTTGAAAGGCCTTTGGAGATTCCTGGTGTGGTGGTTTGAATTCCACATCCCTCAGAATCTCAGGCATTTGAATACTCGGTCCGCAAGTGGAGGCACTGATTGGTTAGGATTAGGAGCTGTGGCTTTGCTCGAGGAGGGGTGTCAGTCCGGTGGGTTTTGAAGTTTCAGAGCCTCGCACCATTCATAGCCCAGTTTGCTCTCTCTGCTTCCCGCTGCTCCAGTTGCCACGCCCACCTGCTGCCACGCCCACCTGTTGCTTCCTGACATCATGATGTTGGACAACCCTTCCTCCTTGCTTCAGGCATGATATTTTATCTCTGTAGAAAAGTACTAAATAATACACTTGGATTCCTTAGACTTTTTTAGACAAGGTCTCATGTATCCATGACTGTCTTTGAGTGTAACTCAGGTTGACCGATAACTATTGATCTTCTGGCCTCTAACTCCCAGGTGCAATGTCCAGCTTGTAGATCACTTTTTAGAAATTAATATTTTTGATTGTGAGCCTAGCCTTTAACGAATGAGCCATCTCTCATCCCATATGCACACACCAAACCCGGGCAATATTATTACCAAGATGTGCTTGCTGTCTCCTGAGAGGCTCTGCCAGATCCTGACCAATACAAATGTGATGCTTGCAGCCAACCATCGGACTGAGCACAGGGACCCCAACGGAGGAGTGAGGGGAAGAACTGAAGGAGCTGAAGGGGTTTGTAACCCCATAGGAAGAACAATATCAACCAAGCAGACCCCTCCTCCCTCCAAAGCTCCCAGGGACTAAGCCACAAACCACAGAGCACACATGGAGGGACCCCACGGCTCCAGCTGCATGTGTAGCAGAGGATAGCCTTATCTGGCATCAATGGAAGGGGAGACCCTTCATTCTGTGGAGGCTTGATGCCCCAGGGTAGAGGAATACTAGGGAAGTGAGGAGGGAGTGGTTGGTTGGGTGGGGGAGCACCCTCATAGAAGCAGGGGGTGGGGGAGGAGATAGTAGGTTTGTGGAGGGGAAACTAGGAAAGGGATAACATTTGAAATATAAATAAATAAAATAACCAATAAAAATAATTAGCTGTTTGAGAATTTCATACATTCATATAATGCACTCTGACTTTCTGGTAATTTTTGTAGAACCTTTTGTCTCTCAGAACCTCTGATCAGGGAAAGTCTTAGGTGATCTTAGTACATTTTTCCACAAAATGACCCTCTGGAAAAAAGGTCTGCAGTTTTATAAATAATTCCAGCTTGGGCCAGCATATTGGTCCATCAGGGAAAGTGCTGAGTATGCAAGCCTGAAGAACGGGGTCTGATGCCTGGAAACGCATGTTAGAAGGAGAGAACCAACTCCAGAACGTTGTACTCTGACTGCTACATGTGAACATGTGAGTCGTGGCATACACACACACATATACACATCTGTACACACACATACACACACACTCTCTCACACGCACACATACCCATTTGTACACACACACACACACACACTCACATACCCATCTGTACACACACACACACACACACACACACACACACACACACACACAGAGTCACACCCACCAAATAATTAATTAAGTTGAAAATTTAAGAGAAACCCTGGTTAACTTATGGTCTTGTTGGCAATTTCTATTTGGTGATGTTTGGTGATGTCATGATCCGCTATACTCTGCTCTTTCTTTTTTTGTTTTTGTTTTTTTTGTTGTTGTTGTTGTTTTTCAAGACAGGGTTTCTCTGTGTAGCTCTGGCTGTCCTGGAACTCACTCTGTAGACCAGGCTGGCCTCGAACTCAGAAATCCGCCTGCTTCTGCCTCCCAAGTGCTGGGATTAAAGGCGTGCGCCACCACGCCTGGCTACTCTGCTCTTTCTTCTAACCCAGTTTCCTATCTTCAAATAGCTACTCTGACTTTGCCAAAGTAGAAATTACTTATCTCTTGTTTTAGCCAATTGACTAGATCTCCAATCAATTATTTAAAAAGTGGTTCATTTATTTACTTCCCTGTTTCTTTGTGAGATCTGTGCGCGCGCGCGCGCACACACACACACACACACACACACACACCACCACCACCACCACCACCACCACCATCTGTGTGTGGAGGTCAGAGAACAACATGCTGGAGTTGGTTCTCTTCTACCACTTGGGTTCAGAGGATCAAACTCAGGTGTTCGGGGGTTGTCAAGCCCCTTCGCTGTGCTGAGTCATCTCACTGGCCCCTTACGATAAAGCCCACTGACTTGATTTTAATCTTGTTACTGTAGTCATTCATGTGAGAAAGGTACCAACAGCCATGCTCACGAAGCCAACTAAGAGTATAATGAGTCCTTTATTAGCTGGTGACCGAGTCTCATTGCCTCAAGGTCTCTTGGTGCAGAAGCTCAGGGGTACAGTGTCTCTAAAGGTAAAAATCACCAAGACTGTAAGTGACAACCAAAGTTAGATGAGGTCGCTTGAAGTGCTTACTCTTGCCTGGGCATAGTAATTATTTCAGATATAACATGACAATTACTTTTTAACTTATACCTTCTTCAGTCATTTTAGCTTACACTGATTATGTTGGCTAATACATCTCGACCATGGTCAAAGTCACAGAAATATCAAAGGTGTGGTGGAGGCAGACATGACAGTTGTTGGGTAGAGGACCTAGAGCTAAGCAAACTCTAGTAGAGCCAGGATAAGATGCCGTGACCTCAGTCACTTCAGTTACATCTTACCCTTCATAGCAACAGATTTATAGAAGTTAAAAATATATATATATAAGGATACTATGAGGCTGGAAAAAGCTCAAGTTGAAGAGCAGCCTGGGCTATAAAATGATCCCTGTTTCAGAAAGCCATGAGGTATGGGGTCAAGGCCATCTCACAAAAGAAGTGTTAGCCAGACAGAATGTTGTTTTGTAAAACCCCAGTTTGGTAGAATTGTGACAATTCCAGTAACTACAGTAGTATAATTTCTGGAAATAAATTAACTCGTTTCTCTAGATGCTGGGCTGCCCTGTGAACCCCAAGTCCTTGCCAGCCAGGGAAGATGTTTGGGTATCCCTTGACATTCTTTAACTGACTTCTCACCTGCTACTGTTAGAAAACACCAAACTCCAGCCCAAATAGGACATTTTTAACCTCCTTTCCTGCATCCTACCCCTCCCCAACTGCTGCCCTATAACTAGGCAACAGACTACAATTCTTATAAAAAGCCCTTATTTCACAAGTGGTAGGAGCTCCTGGAGACAACTGAGCGGATGCAGAGATGCTGTGGTGAAACAGGCTAAGATGTTTTGGCTCAAATTCAGTTTGATGGAAGAAAAAGAGAAAGTTGGAGCAAAAAAAGCCAAGGTGGCGTCCTGAACTAGAGTGGTGGCCAGAGACGGGGAGGAGGAAGGGCAGGGGCAAGCTTTGAGAGCACTGATGAAGGTTAGTAGCTGATAAGACGGAAGTGGTAGGTCAAAAATAATTAGTGTTTCAACCATGAGTTACAGGAGGTGGTTATACCACTAACAGAAATCAGGAAGCCAGAAAGAGGAAGTCTGTGTGAATTCAGTCCTCTGCCTACTGGACATTCAAGTGGTTGTATTAAGGGAGGAACTGTATACAGTTTTAATAATCTGTATAAGAACTATATTCTCACAGACAATAGAAGGTTAAATTTACAAGGCTGGGGACAGAGATAGCAGTAGTCATGTATGTAGTCAGTGGACAGAGAATCTGCCTAACATGCATGCAGCCCCCCTCTGGCTGGGTTGGATCTAATATCACATAAACTAAGCATGCAGGTACAGGCTTGTATATCCCAGTAATGGGAAGGTAGATACAGGAAGATCAGAGTTCAGAGTCAACTTGTCAATCTGGGCAAGAGACACTATCAAAGAAAAAAAAAAAGACTTTATTTGCAATACAAATTTCAAGGACATAAAAAAAGAAAACAATATTTTAATTCTCTAGTTACTCTCTTCAAATTCAGCAGTGATCTTTAGTTATTAAAGATGGCTCTTATAATGTAGTAAATATTCATTGTATGACTCTCGTTTTTGCTAAAATTCATTTATTTTGTGTTAATTAACCTTCTTAGTGTTAAGTTTTAAACCTAGGACAAGCGGCTGAGGTATCTACTTAACAAACATATCAAAGTGGACCTGGCCCCAGGTTCTCCCAGCATCCCTCAGTCCCTACATGGATGGCACTCCACCCTCTACCCAGAGGCTCTTCCCTAAATAATTCAGATATTTTGGTTACCTACTGTTTGCCCACTTTTGCTCCTTTTGCCCCTTTGGCCTCCTGGCTGCTGTACTTGATTCCTCTCTCTCCCTTCCCCTCCCCCTCCCCCCATGTAGTTCAGAGTCATGACTGCCTCCTCCTCTCCCCACGTGGTTCAGAGTCATGAGTGCTCTGGGTTCTCCCACACGTGTCTGTCTCTTGCTATACTCTCCCATGTATCTATAATAAACTTCCTCCTTCACAGCATCTAGGAGCAGTCAGCTCCGTTTCTTGCCTTTTTTCTTTTCCCCAGTCGCTTAGCATCTCAGATATTATCTTGATTCTCGTGAGAGGAAACTGGTGAAGGAAAGCCCGTTAACACGAGACTAGAAAAAGCAGTCTCACTATAGCATATGCCAGCAAGATGGTGCTGAAAGGGCCCGGATATAGAGGTCTCAGGGGAAAATATACCAATGCCTGGCAAACATGGAGGTGGAAGCTCACGGTCAGCTATTAGATGGAACACAGGGTTCCCAAGGAAGAAGGAGCTAGAGAAAGTACCCAAGGAGCTGAAGGGGTCTTCAACCCTATAGGTGGAAGNTATGGAGAAGGCTTTCATTGTAGATATGAAAGAGAGAGACAGAGACAGAGAAAGACAGAGAGACAGAGACAGAGACAGAGAGAAAGGGAGAGCCACCAGAGACATCTGGAAGAGCCCAGAGCAGAAAGAAAGTCGGCTGAACATGGCCAGGGCTTCTTTGAGAGAAGAGAGAATAGCAGGGGAGAGGAAAGAGAGTAAGGAGGGTGAGTAGCTGGGGAGGGGGAAGGGTCAGGAGACTGTCAAATGAGCTTTGAAATATATGACAAGTATTCCTGAGTAGGGGCTGAGGGAGCCTTGGGACTGGCATGGACCTTGAGATGCCGATAGGTGCCATAGGTATATGTTAATTGGAGAGCATTTTTGCCAGGGATAAGAGAAATGATTCCTTTGAGTAAACAGGCTTCACAAGTTCCTAAGAATGCTGGCTTTAATTTAACCAGCAGAAATCCTCCCATATCCGTGGTTGAACTCATTTATGGGCATTAGGACTGCCTTTTGGATTTTGGGGCTTTGGAGTTCCCTTTGGACCTAAGACCACACCGTCCAATCTCTTTCTCACTATCACAGTGGCAAGTCACCATTAAAAAGCTCGCGTCACTAAAAGAACAGGCTTTAAGGACAAAGAGGGGAGCAGCCCGGCTAGTGAGCATGCAGTCGCCACCACTGGGAGCTTGACTAGGAGGATTTCCCTGATGAAGAGAAGTACTTTTATAGCTGGGGTGGCTGTCTTCCTGGCATGCAAAGCCCGGTCCAGAAGGCCTGGCGTACAGTTCTGGGAGGTGAGCTTGAGTTACTGTGCACATACATAGTTTCCACTGGGCAGTCTTTATCATGCAAATTATGGGCCATGCAAATCAGAGACATCCAAACCAGGGCAGTCCTGCTCAATCAAAGCTGGGTCTTGGTCAAAGGGTCAGAGCACAAGGTGCTTTTGCTTCAGCTTTTTGATGTCTGGGTATATCACTTCTTCAAAAACAGTTTGAGATTCCTGGGCCACATTTGTAAAAATCCTGATTGGGGTTTGGCTCCATTTTCTTATCTTTTATTACTCACTTTCCTCCACTGAGTGGGGGTATAGTGAAAATTTTGGAATTTTTTTTGGTGTTTTTGAAAAACAGAGAAATATGATAATTCAAGGTGTGGGATATGGGGCTGCTTCATACTGGAGACAGCAGATGATTATGATTTGCCTCATGCTCACTAAGGGGCGTGATGTTGCCAGCCGTAGACAGTTTCTGTGATTGACATTTGGAATCTAGGGGCTTTTCAGAGGGTATATATAACTGCCAGGGCCCTAAGAGGCAGGATGGGCTGTTGGTTGGTTGCTGTTGGTCGAGGTTTGTTAAGTAATCACACGCAAACAACAAGAAGACAAAGAAATTAGATACCCTGATAAAGAAGATCAAACTTGCCCCAAGGAACTCAACATCAAAAGGGAGTACTCTAACGAAAATGTCACCCCATTTCTGACCCCTGACTTTATTCAGGGATCCCTTTCCTCTTTTTCTTTTTTCCTCTCTTACCAAGTGTTATGGGATTGAAAGGGTGGATAAAGGGTGGATAAAGGTAGAAGAAATAAGAACCCACAAAGTAGCATAAAGACAACTATAAAAGTTCTATGTCAACCTGACACAGGTTGAGTCATCTCAGAGGAGAGAACCTCAATTGAGAAATTGCATCCGTAAGATAGAGCCACAGGCAAGCCTGCAGGGCATTTTCTTAATTAATGATTGGTGTGGGAGGACCCACATCTTAGTGGGTGGTGCCACCCCAGGGCTGGAGATCTTGGGTGCTGTAAAAGAGCAGGCTGAGCAAGCCATGAGGACCAGGCCAGTAAGCAGCACTCCTCCAAGGCTTCTGCATCAGCTCCTGCCCCCAGGCTCCTGCCTTGGCCTCTATCATTGGCATGTGATTCAGGATACGTAAGCCAAATAAATCCTCACCATTCCGAGTTGCTTTTGGTCATGGTGTTTTGTCACAGCGATAGTCACCCTGACAAAGACGGGGCATGAAGAGGTCATCCAACTTCCCAGGGTCAACCAGGGAGTGATGACAGAATGAGATTTGAACCAGGTTTTCCCCGCATGGTTTTAAAGTCCCAATTCTCTCTCTTCGTCGCTTAATTTATTTACCCTCCTACCTATCTTTTCCACAGAATGAAAACGAAAGAATGTCTGTTGATAGAATACTTAATCTTAACTACATGACTGTGCCCAGGGACTCCTGTGCTACCTGATTAAAAGAACTAATCAGATCAGGAAAGGCTTGTCCTTGGGGGCTCTCCCTGGGAAAACTACTTTTCCTGTGACTGATAATTCATATACCTCAAGACTAAGAGAGTTATTAACTAAAAAATAAAATAAAAATAAAAATGCCGGTGAAAATTTGCCCTTTAGAAAGAGCAGGCATAGCCATGCTGCACGTCTTTAATCCCAGCACTCAGGAGGCAGACAGAGCCAGTTGGATCTCTAGAGGTGAATTTGAGCACAGTCTCGTTTACAGAGTGAGTTCTAGGCCAGCCAGAGCAGGCACAATGAGACCCATTCTCAAAAAGGGAAAGGAAAAAAAAAAAAGATTGATAAAATACTGGGATGGCGGGTGTGGTGGTGGCGCACGCCTTTAATCCCAGCACTTGGGAGGCAGAGGCAGGCGGATTCTGAGTTCGAGGCCAGCCTGGTCTACAAAGTGAGTTCCAGGACAGCCAGGCCTCACTGAGAAACCCAGTCTCGAAAAACCAAAAAAAAAAAAAAAAAAAAAAAAAAAAAAAAAAAAAAACTGGGATGGAGGAATGTGACTCAACTGATATAGTACTTGTCTGCTGTGCACAAAGCCCTGGGTTCGATCCTCAGCAACGCATAAAATGGTCATTGTGACATGCCCCTGTAGTCTCAGCATTGGGAAGCAGAGGCAGGAAGATCAGGAACCTCAGGGTCATCTTTGGCTTCAAGGCCAACTTGATATCAAAATAATGTCAAAAATAATATAGAAGTCAATAATAATGAAGAAATAAAAAGCGAGCCAAAGTTCCTTGAAGGCACCATAAGTTTAGAGAGATGAGGGCTAGGGATGTGTCCCACTGGTTAGAGAACTTCCGGAGCATGTGCCAGGCCATGGGTTTGATCCCCAGTATGGAAAAAGAAATGAGATGAACAGCAGCAAGTAGCTTCACATGGAGCCTGACCAGGAAAGTCCGATCACTTTCTCAGAAAGGAAAACAGAGGGTGAAGAATCCTGTAGATGAATATTATAGGTAGAAACTCCAGCACAGAGCAAGGACCGTGAGCCCGATCCAGGACACTCGAGCCGCATGGACCACCTGGCACCCGCCAAAGGAGCTCTTGTCCTCTCTTCCTCTTGGGTTCACAGTCTTCCTTTCAGAACTGACTAGTCTTCAACCAGGAGTTAGGATGATGAGAGGACTATTAAGTGTACTGGCTTTGTGTTCTTGTGCTAATTATGTTGCCCAAAAACCTCTTTGCAGGGTCCACAAGTAGGACTAAAGGAAGCCTGTCCCTGGTTGGTTTTTTTTTTTTTTTAATCTTTTTTTAATTAATTAATTTATTATATGTAAGTACACTGTAGCTTCAGACATTCCAGAAGAGGACATCAGATTTCGTTACAGATGGTTGAACTCGGGACCTTCGAAAGAGCAGTCGGCGCTCTTAATCACTGAGCCATCTCGCCAGCCTTCCCGGTTGATTTTGGGCTGGTCAATAAAGTTACTGGTGGCCAATGGCTGGGCAGGGGATGGAGGCAGGACTTTTAGTATTCCCGGGAAGGCAACGAGGAGGAAGAGGGGATTCTGTCATCACTAGGGCACAGGAGATTGACCACACTGGAAAGGTGGAGGAGAGAGACAGCCGACATGTAGGTACAGGGAGAAGCGGCCCCAGGAGAGCTGCCTAGCAGGGTCTGGGGCATCAAAGGTAAAATATAGATTTAGTAAGTATTAACTCAGGAATATTGGAGGGGAGTGTGTTAGCCACGAGGAGTTAGGGAGTGGCCCAACCATTGAGTTGTGTAAGGTATTTAAACCATAAGGCTGTGTCTTTCTTTCCTGAATCCAGAACATTGGGAAGTATAGAGCAAATTAACATAAGACCTCTACAATTAAGAACAGCATTCCTGCACTCATGACACTTTCCGGGTAACACAGGTAAACTTTCCTTGTGCGGCAGCTAAGGACAGTAATGTTAATCCCTTTATGTTTAGAATTTCGTGGAAGACACATTGTACCGCAAAGATACTTGAGCCGTGTAATTTCACAGTTACCAAAAGACATGTCAGAGAAAGTCTCAGGCATGAGGTGAACTTTTAGGACTGGCAGGATTTGTGTAACTCAGAAAAGCTCTGCTGGCCTGTCGGATGTGAGGAAGAGGAAAACTGAGGCTGGGAATACGCTTGGCTGGAGAGCCTTTACCTAGTATGCACAAAGAGTGATCCCCTCTACCAGGCAAAATTGAAGATGGTGTAATCCCAGCACTCAGGAAGAGGAGGCAGAAGGATCAGGCTGTCACACCCAGCTTCATAGTGATTTGAGACAATCCGAGACTCCATAGGACCTAGTGTGTGTGTGTGTGTGTGTGTGTGTGTGTGTGTAAATGTAGGTACATGTACATACACACATACTAATCACATCCTGACAATCTTCCATCCATCTCGAATTATTTCCCCAAAGTCTCTTTCCCCAAATACCATCAAATTGGAGGTTACAACTTTAGCGTGTGAGTTTGTTGGCGAAAAATGTCCAGTTTATGCATTTTTTATCCTAAGGAATAGGTAGAGTAAGCTTTTCTAACCGCCTTCATACAATTTCCTATAAAAAGAAAAATCCACCAGAGAAGCCCAGTGCACTCTCATAAGCCCAGCACACAGGAGTGTGTCAGGAAGATCAGAAGTTCAATGCCAGCCTTAGTTATGTGGCATGCTTGAGTCTAACCTGGACTGCATGAGATCCCATCTCCAAAAATAACTGAGGAAACAAACCCAAACAACAAGGACCCAAGATGGCATTTGACCCAGGACGCCTGGAATCAAATTTAAATGGACCTGTATCAGATATAATACCTACACATCATACTTAATATCTACATTGTATTTGTTCGTTCAACAAATGTTTATGAAGTCACTATGCTAGGTGTGAAGTCACAATGTGGACCAGACAGTCACCACTCCTGACCTCATGGGACTCGAAATCCCTGCAGGAGTGGGGGAGGAGGTTGACATTTAATAATATCAGATTGAATGCATTTTTCCTTGGTGTCTTAATCAGGGTTCCCTGGAGTCACAGAATTTATGGAATGTGTTTATATATTAAGAGAAATTATTGGAATGACTTACAGTCTGCAGTCCAACCAACCCAACCATGGGCAGCTGTGCATGGGAAGTCCAAGAACCTAGTAACTAGCTAGGTTCATTGCTCAGTCCAATGAGATTAGGTGTGTCACCCGGTCTTCTGTCCAAGCTGGAATCCTGAAGTAGGTTCCAGCAGATGTGCTGGCAAGTAAGCACAAGCAGACAAAGAGGAATGAACACTTTCCTTGTTCCACGTACTAAGTACTAATGTAGGCCTCCAGCAGAAGGTATGGCCCAGATTAACCACACACCTGGACCTTTTCTTTCCTTGGAACTTGCTCTGTCCCAGAACGGTCTTGAACTCAGAGATCTTTTTGCCTCTATCTCTGGGATTAAAGGCCAGTACCTCCTTTTCATGGGCCTAAATTTTTCATGGCCACTATGTCTCAAGATCTGGATCAAAAGCCTGTGTCTTCCAGCCTCAAGTTCTCAAGCACGGGTATGCCCTTCATTTCTGGATTGTAATTCATTCCAGATGTAGTTAAGTTGACAACCAGGAATAGCCATCACATTTACATTTGGTAACTCTTTCTTTCTTTCTTTCTTTCTTTCTTTCTTTCTTTCTTTCTTTCTTTCTTTCTTTCTTATAGAGCCTCACATAGTCCAAGCTAGCCATGAGCTACCTATGTAAATGACGATGACCTCAAATTCGTTGTCCTTTGTCCCCTCCTCCTGAATGTTGGCATTACAGGTGTGCTAGCCACCATGCCCAGCAGCTGATACAGTGTCAGGGATCACACCAGGGTTTCATGTATGTTAGGCAAGCACTGTGCCAGCCGAACAACCATTTCCCAGCAGCTCTTACTGGCCTGGAACACACCGCATAGACCAGCCTGGCCTCAAATCTGTGGCTTCCAAGACTTGGGATCCAAGTGAGGTGTGAGCCACCATCCTATGTTCAATATTGTCTCCTTTGCCTCTGAGTCCCATTTCTGACAGCACGGCACTCTCCCTTCGTTCCATTTGCACAATTATAGAACATTATCACCCCGGCCAGCGAAGCCAATAAAGGGACCTTTTAGAGCCAGCACTGAAACCACTCTCTCTATCACACACCTCAGCAGACATGAAACAGACCCCATCATTCCCATTTTAGAAAGAGAACAGCTGCATTTTCTTTGGCCAGAGAGCTCATGGAACCCATGAGGTCTGAAAAGCCTGTTTCCGAAAATGACCCACCGGAGGACGGAATACAAAGACCTAATTCAATAGCTGGCGGCTTGGCGCTTTTCCTTTTGTGTTAATAAAAGATCTGGATTTTTGAAACATGAATTATCCCCGGTTTATAGCTTAGGTCCCTTTGAGGAGATAAAGCCAGACACCAGGAGGAGCCGTTCACACTGCCCTCAAGAGCATTAGAGAGGCTCTCTTTGAGTGGCCAGACAAATACAGGGAGAATTTCCACAGACCAGCTGTGTCTCAGGGTACGCGGCTCTCCAAAAAGTACATACAGAATGTTCAGAGTTTTGGACCTACTTTGGGCAACATAATATAACCAGAGGTATAATTACACCACTGAGCAGATATTCACCATCACCAGAAAGATATAAACGCAGTAATTGCTAACACGCTTCTACAACCTCACAAGTGTGAGACATTGCATTACTTTTTAGTGTGTGTGTGTGTGTGTGCACATGTCACAATGCATTCGTGAAGGTCAGAAGTCTCTGAGTATCAGTTCTCTCCTTCCATCAATGGATTTTTGAGATCAAACTCCGTCTGACAAGCTTGGTAGAAAGTTCCTTCCCTTACTGAACCATCCAGCTAGCCTGAAATCTTGCTTTTATGAAATGGTTTTAGTTATGAATGAAGGTGATTCTTTTCCTCTGCAATCCTCCCACTAAAAAACAAAAATATAGACCTAAAAATGTTTTTCTTAAAAGGGTCCTTTATTCTCCATATTTGGAAATATGTCCTTAAATAAAATTAATTGAGCTTTCTAAATGCTTTTTTAAAAGATTTATTTATTTATTTATTTTTATGTATTTGAGTATACTGTAGCTGTACAGATGGTTGTGAGCTATCATGACATTGCTGGGAATTGAACTCAGGACCTCTGCTCACTCCAGCCCTGCTTTGCTCTGGCCCCAAGATCTGTTTATTATTACATGTAAGTATACTGTAGCTGTCTTTAGATGCACCAGAAGAGGGTGTCAGATTTCATTAGGGATGGTTGTGAGCCACCATGTGGTTGCTGGGATTTGAACTCAGGACCTCCGGAAGAGTAGTCAGTGCTTTTAATCGCTGAGCCATCTTTCTAGCCCAGAGCTTTCTAAATTGTTGCCTTTTTTTTTTTCCTTCAGTTGGCAGATGCCAGAGAGAAAAAGAAGCTGGGCATGGTGGTGCATGCCCTTAATCCTAGCGCTTGGGAAACAGAGGCAGGTGGATCTCTGTGAGTTTGAAGGCAGTCTAGTCTATGTAGTAAGTTCTAGACCAGTTGGGACTACATAGTGAGATTCTGTCTTAAAACAATAACCAACAGAAGGTAGTAGAGGTAGAGAAGGGGGAAGAGAAGGGGGAGGGGAAGGCTCCCATGTATCACCAGCTGGCCTCAAACTCATTAAGAAAAGATGACCTTAAAAGTCTGATCATGCTGCCTCTACCTCCCCAGTGCTGCGTTTACCGGTACACACTGCCATGGCCTCTGTTTTAGGGGTGCTGGGTATTGAGCCCAAGGCTTCAAGCATGCTCAGTGAGCATTCTACCAACTTGACCTACACTCCCACCCTGTGTTTATGTATTTATGTATTTAGTGTGTGCATGTGTGTCTGAGAGAGTGGGCGCATGCATGCCACGGTGCACACGGGGACTTGGTCAGAGGGCATGTTTGTCGCTCCTTTTGTTTTGAGGCAGGGTCTCTCCTGTTTCTGTTGCTGTGCTGTGTATTTCAAGATAGCCAGGGAGCTCGCCGGTAGTTCTTCTGGCTCCACCTCCCGTCTTGTCTTAGAGATGGGATTGCAGGTGTATCGCATCCTGCCTTGCTCTTGAAGTGAGATCCAGGGGTCAGGTTTTCGGGCATGTGAGCCAGCACTTTTTACCCATGGAGCCATCTCCCTGACCCTTAAAAGCCGAATACGGTGACAATATGCTAGATAAAGATACTGAAAAGATTCGGACGGCGTAATTTGGTACCAATGTTTCCGGTCCTTCAACAAAACACAGTTTTCTCCACCACTGTCCACCAGGTGGCAGACCTCCCGCGGCAGCCTCGCAAGCAAAATCCCCTTTACTGGAGCGGTGCTGAACAGTTATCCTTGAGGATGCTTAAATAGACGCACACAAAGAGAGGGGCGGGGGAGCAACATCCGCTTCCTTTTCTTCTTCGGCACTCATCTTTTTGTGGGGTCTCAAGGGCTCTGCCTTGCTGTTTCATTCATGGAGAGACTTTTGTTTTGGAAGGGGGTTGGGAAGTGGAGGTAGGGATAGCTTTTTTTTTTTTTTTTTGGCTTTTTAGCTTTTTGAGACAAGGGTTTGTTTGTTTGTTTTTTGGCTTTTTTTGTATAGCCCCAGCTGTCCTGAAACTTGCTTTGTAGACCAGGCTAGCCTCGAAAAACACACATCGGGTACATTTTATCCCCGTATAAAGACTTCGACTATCGCCCTTTCATCTAGAACAGTGGTTCTCAGCCTGTGGGTTGAAACCCCTTTGGGGGTCAAATGACCCTTTACAGGGCCTCAGCAGTTCAGAACACATGCTACTCTTTCACAAGACCCAAGTTTGGTTTCGGGAACGCCTTATAGCAGCTCAGTTCCCAGAGATTGGATGCCCTCTTCTGGCCTCCTTGGGCACTGCATGAATGTGGCACATGAAATACACTAGGCATTCACACACACACACACACACACACACACACACACACACACCAAAATCGATATGTATTTTAAAAAGACATTTCAAAAGATGTAAAGAGAGAGAGTCGAATGTGGTGGCACATGCTTGATACTCCGTGCACTCAGTACGCCAAAGCAGGGAAGTCATGAGTTTGAGGTCACCCTGGGCTTGTGTTCTCCCATCCCCACTAATGTTTTTGTTTGTCTGTTGAGAATTTTATACAATATATTTTGGTTATTTTTTTCCTCTTGTTCACCTCTTCCCAGATTCTCCTTCCCCTCCCTACTCAGCCAGCATTCTCTCTTCAGTGCTCTCTGTCTCTGTCTGTCTCTCTCTCGATGATACAGAGAAAGGAGAGAAAGAGAGAGATCAATTCTCTGAGATCAAGTCCTGGTTGTCCTAGAACTCACTCTCTAGACCAGACTGGTCTTGAACTCAGGGATCTACCTGCCCTGCCTCCTGAGTGCTGGGATTAAAGTTTTGCCAGCATCACCCAGCTCCATCTATAGGTTAATTCCAGGGTGTACCTTACTGACCACCTCAGATATCAGACACACACGTGGTGCACATGGTAAACCAAACACTCAAAGATATCAAATAGATCATCTAAAATCACTGTGTGTGTGTGTGTGTGTGTGTGTGTGTGTGTGTGTGTGTAGCAATAGGGATTCCCATGCACTCCTGGGACCACAACCTCTGTGTGCCATAATAAATAGTTCTTTGCAGTTTTAGTCACTAGCTTGGCTGTCTTTGCCATCACAACACTGTTTGAGGGTTGGTGCTACAGGGGTGGGGGTAGGGAGGCAGGGAGGGGAGAAATTCTCTACTTTCTCTGACCCGTGAAAACCTTCTTTGGACCTTGGACCAAACTAGAGAAGCTCTGTTGGAGTCTTTTCTGTTGGCATTCACTGTGCAGTTCCAGACTCAAGGCCAGCCTGGTGTACATAGTACGTCCCAGGCCAGCCAGTACTTCAAAGCTAGATTCTGTCTCCCTTAATACAAGCACTTGGGAGGCAGAGGCAGGTGAATTTCTGAGTTCGAGACCAGCCTGGTCTACAGAGTGAGTTCCAGGACAGCCGGGGCTACACAGAGAAACCCTGTCTCAAAAAAACACAAAAACAAAAACAAAAACAAACCCAACCAATTGCAAATGTGCGGTAGGTAGGGGGCTGGGCACGTAGCTCAGCTGGTAGAGCGCATGCTTAGCATGTGTAAGGCCCTGGGTTGCGCCCAGCAGTATATAACCTGAGAGTGGTGACATAATCCCAGCACTTGGGAGGTGGCAGTCAGAGGACCAGGTCTTCAAGGTCACCCACAAGCACACAGTGACTTTGAGGCCAGCCTGAGTTAGAAAAGCCTGTCTTCTTTTAAAAATAATTATTTATTTGTTTTATGTATTTGAGTATACTGTAGTTGTCTTCAGACACACCAGAAGAGGGCACAGGATCCCATTACAGATGGTTGTAAGCCACCATGTGGATGCTGAGAATTGAACTCAGGTCCTCTAGAAGAACAGTCAGTGCTCTTAACTGCTGAGCCATCTCTCTAGCCCAGAAAACCCTATCTTTCAAACCAAACAGAACCCTGTAGTGTAGGGACTGTAGTATAGGGTCTAGGGCTATGACTCAGTGGTGGAGAACTTGCTTAATGTGAAAATGCTCGCTTTGATTCTCAACCATGTAAATAACGGCAATGATGAAAATGCACTGCAGGACCAGCCCACCCTTTGCCTAGAGGAGGCTCTTCTGCTAAAGTGCAGATCAAAGTGGCCAAAGAGACAGCTGGTCAGGTCTCTTTCCGCCCTGCGAGAAAGTTTTCTAAGTCAGGCTGGCCTCAAATTCACTATGTATTTGAGGGTGACATCGATGTCCTCATTCTCCCCCTGCTACACCCACCTCCTCCGATGACCAGAGTGCTGCCATGTAATGCTGTCCTTGCCACAGAGAAGATGAGTGGCCCAGAAAGTGAAGTCCTGGCATCAGGGTCCCGACCCAACTTGGTGTAAGACTGCCTGGTCAGGAGCACTATCTATGGCTTCTATAAGCTTTTGAGAATATCCCTGGGCCCCAGAAGGTCATTTTGAGCATTGGACATTGAACAGAAAACCCACCACCTAGTGAGAACTTGCAGCTGATTAAGAAAGTCAGGGAAAAGTAGAATCTGAACTGGTGTCCATCTTGCATGATGGTTATGAGGTTGTTGGAACATGCAGAACAACCAAGGCAAGAGATGTAGAAATGTTTCCCTGTGAAATGGAGGGAGATCACTTTCCACACCTTGACTTCATGTGATAGATAACTGAAAACAGGTGACGGACTATCCCCACAGAACCTTCCGAAAGGCATTCTAGTATGCACGCAAGAAGGAAATGCAACCCGCACAGCCAGCCTTAAACTTTTCACTGCCACTCACGAGGCGTCCACAGAACTCTTCACTCCCACTGAAGACTCATAGGAAGGTGGCACTCGCCCAGCATGGTGGCAAAAGCCTTAAGTCCCAGCATTTCCAGAGGCAGAGGTAGGCAGATAGATCCCTGTGAATTGGAGGCCAGCCTGNGAGGAGAGGAGAGGAGAGGAGAGGAGAGGAGAGGGAAAAAGTAAAAGAAATAAAGGTAGAATTGGTGTTAAGAAAGTATAGAGAGGCACACTAACATTACAGCCACCAGCCAGGGCAGAGGAACAATGGCAGATGGCAAAAGAAACAGAAACGAACAGTCCAAACTGTTACTTTTCCTCCCCTTCAAGAAACATTTTGTTTGTTTGTTTGTTTGTTTTTAAAGTTTTATTTTATGTATGAGTACACTGTAGCTGTCTTTTGACACACCAGAAGAGGGCATCAGCTCCCGTTACAGATGGTTGTGAGCCACCATGTGGTTGCTGGGATTTGAACTCAGGACCTCTGGATAAGCAGTCGGCGCTCTTAGCCGCTGAGCCACCTCTCCAGCTGCTGGAGAAACGTTTTGCAGCCCACCATTGCTTACTCCGTCTGGATTTCCTGAAGCAACAGAATCCATCCAACTCTAAGATTCAGCTGTTTAGTGTCTTCTTCTACAGCTTGAGGAAAACTCCATTTCTTGAGTGTGTGTGTGTGTGTGTGTGTGTGTGTGCCTGTCTGTCTGTCTGTCTGTCTGCGTGTGTGTTTTACCATAGCCTTCCTGGAGTACAGTAATTGCTGTGACCACATATTAATAACTTCTCTTTACATAAATTTCCAGACGCATATAAAAGGGCTAAATAATGCAGCTATTAAATAATCTGAATGAATTCTGCATGTAACCTTGCTTTATATTACTATATAAATAAGATAACTATAAAAATAAGAAAATAGAGTTAACTACTCTTAAAAGAATGTTCTAGACTCCTTCACATTGTGCAGCCATGATGGGGACCATTTTCTTCTGTCACGGCTTTCTCCCATGATGCTTTTGCCTTGCCAAGCTGAGCACGGACGGAACTCCCAAACCCGAGGCTCCCGCCAGAGGTTCCTCGTTTGCTATCTATTGCTGAGATAAATATCTCGGGCAAAAGTAGCCTGGGGAGGAAAGGGTTAATCCAGGTTCTAATCCACCAGGAAGGGAAATCCTGGCAGGACTCAGAGATGATGGAGGAACAGCCGCTTAGAGGCTTGCTCCTGGTTGCTGAGTTTATGAATTATTTTTTTTATTCATCCCGGAACTATCAACCCAGGAGTGGTCTGGACTATTCCACATGGATCATCGGTGAAGAGAACGCTCCCCCAACAGACTTGCTCACCGGCCAATCAGATGAAGGCATTTTTCTCTCTTTCCAGATTGCCCTAGCTGTGTCAAGCTAACAAAATACTGACCAGCACAGACTTCTTGCTCATGTTCATGAAGTTAATGAGCACTTCTCCTAGCTAAGGCAGCTGCTTATTCTCTGTGGTTGCTGCCTCACGAACGTGAAGTCTGATGACTCACGCTGTGCCGCTTGACAATAGCCAATCCTGGTGCTCTGTGACTGTGACATCCCCAGCTTTGGCACTACTCACTCTGAATTTGAGTCTTTCCATTTCTGACACCTACGAACCTTCCCTTTCTTACATGGATTTGAGTGTGGGGAGCGGAGGGGGCCAGTCTACATCCGGTCAGTTCATGGATCAAAATAAAAGCACGGCTATAAAGGATCAGAGAATCAATATTATCCCTCAGCTTGCGGCTACTAACCTGGGTGGGGCAGCAGCCTGAGAAACGGGGGCCATGTTTTGAATGAAGCAAGCTCTTGATTCCACTGCCAGAATCCTGTCTGCTTCGCCTGCAAAGATGAAACAGAATTTAGAAACTTGATTGTCTTGAAGACCAGAAAGTCTGACGCTCATAAGATTGAAGGCATAGGTGATTTAAGAAACATCCATAGCAGTGACTGGTCCAAGTTCTTTGAAAAGTGCCTCGGAGGCGTTCGCTTTCCTTTCAAGATTCGGGATGCGCAAGTAGCTGCCGATTGGTGGCTTGGTTTTACTCTTAGTCTTGGATAAAGAAATACTGTTGGAAAACAAACTTGGTGACAAGAACCACACATGGAAACTACCACATCAATGCAGGGTTAATCGGCTCCAAACACGCACTGATTCCCCTCGGCTAAAGCAGGAAATACTCTGGGTCCCACCAGCTGCATCCTCCTCGCTGGAGGCCAGAAATGCCAGAGATATTTAAGCCTAGTGCTTTCGGTTCTGTCCTGGCCAGAGGCCATGGGTGCCAGGAAATAAAAGCAGTTTTTCCTTATCTCTCTTGGCCTAAAGGAGCACCCTTTTCCCAGAAACCAAATATGAGGTCAGGGCTGAGACTAGGAATGGGAGCGGGGTTGATCAGCTCACCCCAGCTCTGGGCCTCCATCCAGTGAAGCCTCATTGGGATGCTCACTGGAATGCCACTTCCTGGGGACCCAATGGCATGGGGACCCTGACTTCTTTATTCCTTTTGAGTTTTCTGCAATAGAACAGTTCTTACTAACACCTCTGTGAGTCATGGAATTCATTCTTCCAATTCATAAGAAGAGAACCTGAAAGTTCCAACAGCTGTGGTAGCTGATGACTTTTCTGAGACCCTAGTTCCCTGAGTTGAACTTGCCAAGAGCAGAAGAGAGGCTCTGCTCACAGGCACCTCAAAATTTCCATATTAGTATCTGATAACACAAAAATTACTTAAACCGCAATTTAAGATGGACATTGGTCAACTTGGCTGTAAATAATTCCAGTGTTAGGGTTAGTTAATGGCTGTGGCTGACCTCCTTCAGATTCAAGCTAATCATGGCTACGTGGGAATGCTTAAAACAATCCACAGCTCCTTCAGGAGACTGTAGTACAGGCCACAGCTGCTAAGGCAACACATACAAAAGAGAGCATGATGTTGCTTTAAACAAATTCCTAGTTTTGGCATAAGAAATGCAGTTCTTGGCCAGGAAGCTCAAATTCTACATAGGGAAGAGTTCTTGTGAGCTAACAGACAAAATGAGTGAAGGCTTAGCAGCTATTGGGCAATGATTACTGTCCAAGGACAGATCACAGGCTGGGCAAAGCTGGAACATGTGAGCATCGGGACTGCAACTTCTTACCTGTTTAGCTCAGTCCGGAACCTCGTGTGCTTCCTGTGCAGGCATTTGGAAACTACTTGTCAGGAATTTGAAGGCGGGATTCCAGAAAACTGATTGTGCTCCACAGCTCTGCCAACAGTGCTTTTTTCCATTAATAAAGTTTGGGAGAGAAAGAGAATAGGAGAGAAAGAGGAGGAGGAGAAGGAGAAGGAAGGAGAGCAGGTGAAAGGGAAAGGAAGAGGAGGAGAGGGAGGAGGAGAGGAGTAAGAAGAGTAGGGGAGGGGAGGGAGAAGAGTAGGAGGAGGAAGAGGAGAAAAGGGGAGGAGGGGGAAGAGGAAGGAGAGAAAGGGAGGAGGGGAGGAGGAAGGAGAGAAAGGGAGGAGGGGAGACGGGAAAGAGGGAGAAAGTTGTTCTATATAATTCGTTATTTATGCATTACCCCTCTCCTTCAGGGGTTCTCTTTCTATAAGCAACTTGCCCATTTTTTTCCCCCATGTATTCCTTAGCGAGACCTGGCAGTGCTAGATTAAATGTCGCTTGCTGTTCTTTGGTTTGGTCACTTCCATTTCCAATACCCCCCCCCCCCGCCTCTATATTTCTGGCACTCGCTTTACTCTGTGGTGGAAATCGTGGATTGCCGGCAGAGTTCAAGCCCTTCGTTTGGTACATTAAATAAAGGGCCAGCCATTCTCTACTGCCCTCTGAAGGGAGCTGCATTAAAGCGCGTGTGCCCGAGCCTAAAATGTCAGTGCTTTGCCATGCAGAATCGTGCACACTCGAGAAGCAATTCACCTCAGGGTTGTAATTTTAAAAATCGAACCCCTTTTTTGTGTTGCAGATCATTGACTATAGTCCCCCCCAAAACCCTCTGAAGATGTTACACCCCATTTTAAGACATATTATAAAAGATCTTAAAATAAAATCACACTTATAAACCACTTTGTAATAATTGCACAATCAAAGCATAAGGTATGCTGAAGTCACAGCTTTCTGAAAATCACTAATAATTACCTTTTATCCTGTGAAAAATGATAGTGATACCAGGATTTGTGAAGCATGTATTTATGACACAAGCATTTCTATATTGTGATGTTTATCTTGAGGTGTCTGGAAATATACAAAAATTGGACTGTAAATTGGAGTGCTCTACCTTAGATCAATATTATGGTCATATATCTATCCAGATATAAATAATACATGTCAAGTGTTTATTTTGGGGGCCATAGGCCAGACATTTAAAAACTGCAGTTAAATGACGGGTACATATAGAAGAATCTTGCTGGAATAAATAGAATTACAGGGAAAGCCAGATAGTTCCCCATGCTGGCCAGCAGGTGGCACTAGAGCAGCTTCGATGCCAAACCAAACAAAGGGAAGAAATAACGCCAATCAAATCCCAACTGCCTTTTGTTGAAAACCAGGCAACTCAACTGCTTGTTTATATTTGAATATTTGCCTTCCTA
Source organism: Mus minutoides (assembly GCA_902729485.2). Taxonomy (NCBI): domain Eukaryota; kingdom Metazoa; phylum Chordata; class Mammalia; order Rodentia; family Muridae; genus Mus; species Mus minutoides. The sequence continues at coordinate 19,287 of CACVCL010029550.1, read as the reverse complement.
AATTGATCGCTGCTTGAACTGATGGACACTTTAGGTGCAGCTAAACACTGAGCAGAACCTTCCTGTGCTTTGGATTCCTTCCTAAGAACGAATATAAAAATAACGTGTACTTTATCGATGACTACAAGCATGGAAATGCATCAGTACTGAACACAGTCAACAAATGTCAGTCGTTTTAACTCTACACGATGACCACGAGGTGCACGTAGCAGGAAATAAAGGGATTTGGATTCTGACGTGAATGGGATGCTTACAAACCTGGTTGGTGTTTATAAGTCAGAGGTTACTGTGTATCAAAACACCCACAAAATAGACAGATACAAAAAACAACCCTTTACAGTGGCGATGTGACTTTTTTTTTTTCTTAAACAGGTTCTCATGTTACCCAGAACAGCCTCTAACTCGCTTATTATTATTATTATCCTGCCTCAGCCTCCCAAGTGCGGGACGGCAGGCTTGTGGCTTTGGTAGTGCAGTTGTTCTTACTAAGTATATAACCTCAAAAGATGGTTGAAATGGCAAACCTGTTTCATTATCTTCTTTTTGCTTAGAAATCTCAGCCTCAGTGGTTTCAACCCTATTCAGACACAGATACAAAAGACTTTCACAGCCCTTCTCTGCCTCTCTTGCTCTCTTCCCCTCTTCCCCCTCTGTTCCTTCTCTCTCCATCTCCCCCCCCCCCCCGCCACGCGTGCTCATGGCTGGCCTCTACTCCTCTACTGTGTGTGTGTGTGTGTGTGTGTGTGTGTGTGTGTGTGTCTTTCTCTGCCTTTCTCTGTCTCTACTATCCCCTCAACTCCCCTCCCCATACCCTAAATAAACTCTTCAGTCCTGTGAGTGGTCGGTCCCTCAGGGGGAAGGGATGCCTCAGCATGGGCTCCGCAGAGGCACACCCCCACACCATACCATGCTTCCACCAAACATATCCCTGGCGTCTCTTTCTTTTTTATAAAACACAACGGCAGTATCAAAATTACAGTTGTAAAATAGCAACAAATAATTTGTAGCAAACAATACCTTTATGGCTGGGTGTCGCTACAACATGAGGAACTGTATTAAAGGGTCCCAGCATTAGGAGGGTTGAGAACCACTGACCTAGAAGGTCATTTAAGATGTTAGGGTGTGAGAAGTCAGGGTTCACGAGTAGCTGCAGTGTTCCCTGCCAGAACTTTTGAACAAGCTCTCAAAACTAACCATATTGGACAAACTCCCCCAAAACTCAATGGCCTGGGGGTGTAACTCAGTTGCTGGAGTGGTTGTATGCCCTGGATTCTATCTCTAGCACTGCATAAACCAGGCATGGTGGTACATACCTGTAATCCCAGCACTTGGGAGTTGGAGGCAGGGGTATCGGGAATTGAAGGTAACCCCTGGCTGTGTAGGGATCTAGAGGACAGCTTGGGATAGAGAGCCAACCTCAAAACAAAATGAAACAGACAAAAACTCCAGCAACAGCAGGCGTATTCCAGCTGTTGTGAGGCATAAAGGAGACAACGAATGCAAACGTGCCCGGTAACGGGTGGCAGCCATCTTGCCCTGATCATTTTGTATGTGAGAGATTGAGAGCTAATACTCCGTGGGTTGGATTTGGCTCAAAGATAGATTTCTTTCAGTTTTGTTTGGAGGGGTTTCTATGACTACACCAGTTTGGGTGAATCACAGAAAGAGCTGCAGGACTCTTCGCAGTACTCAGGACTCGGTGTGGTAGTACTCAGGTGTCTGTGTGGTAGTACTCAGGTGTCTATGTGGTAGTACTCAGGTGTCTATGTGGTGGTACTCAGATGTCTATGTGGTGGTACTCAGATGTCTATGTGGTAGTACTCAGGTGTCTATGTGGTGGTACTCAGGTGTCTATGTGGTGGTACTCAGGTGTCTATGTGGTAGTACTCAGGTGTCTATGTGGTGGTACTCAGGTGTCTATGTGGTGGTACTCAGGTGTCTATGTGGTGGTACTCAGGTGTCTATGTGGTAGTACTCAGGTGTCTATGTGGTGGTACTCAGGTGTCTATGTGGTGGTACTCAGGTGTCTGTGTGGTAGTACTCAGGTGTCTATGTGGTAGTACTCAGATGTCTATGTGGTAGTACTCAGGTGTCTATGTGGTGGTACTCAGGTGTCTATGTGGTGGTACTCAGGACTCGGTGTGGTAGTACTCATGGTTACATTTATGATTTTTATGGCTAAAAAATACACAGCAAAATCAGCAAAGGAAGAAACATGCTGAATAACTACAGAAAAAACCAGGTGCACGTTTCCAAAGGTCCCCTCCCATGAGTCCCATGAGCCGGAGGTGCTCAATCGCCCCACTAACAAGTTGTGACGGCGCTAGTAAAAATCGACAAACCGGGAGCTCATTAGAGACTCCAGGTCCTGAGTTTTATTGGAGACTAGCGATGCAGGCAGCATCTGCCAGATACACCTACAATTCCCAAATTCTAGACTCCCAGAAGGGAGAGAGTGGCCAGCGTGTATCAACACCTCGGCATGGCCAGTCACTCTTAGCAGGCTGAAGATGGCAGGAACCCTTCTGAAACCCACCTTCCCAGAGGCCCTCGGGATGGGAGTCGGAGCTCAGGGGTGGAGTGTGGGGGGACAGTGGGCGCTGCTCTGTAAGTGCATCTTTCTCAGCAGAGTCAGTTCGGTCTATTGTGTACGCTCTTCTTTGCTTCCACATGCACGGGGTTTCCCCCTTAAAGGTTTCATTTAAAGCCATTTAAGTTAACTCAGAATTATTGTCATTGAGTTCTGCTTGATAGCATTTAAAAATTATGAAATTTCAGTAAGGACCTCTAACCTGTGGAAACTCAGAGACTGCAGGGATATGGAATGCTATTTCCATATGGCAATAATTGATAACCAAATATAGATGGGGCTTCGTGTGGCCTCAGATCCCCCTAGTCTGTATTGCTCCTGGTAACCCTTCACGTGGCGTGCCAATTGCCTTTAACAGTATACACACTCATCCGGGTTGCCTGAATCTAGAAGAGCTAGTGACAGGCAGGGGAAGGGAGCAGACTGGTAACATACCCACGGAGTCACAGCAATTAACGATTATGCAAACAGATCACAGCTAATGAGTTCCTGCTGCTCAGCTTCCCAGACATGCCAAGCAACGCAGAACTCCCCATCCCAATAGCTATCTGTGAGCCTTCTCGGGTCAATGTGACAGTGCTTTTACGATAGCTGCATTGTAACACTGCTTTATTTAAGCCAACTTGAGCAGACTTTGTTCCTAGCCGTGCAAATATTACAGACTGAAATAATGACAATACAAATTAATCATTGTATATATCGTAGATGACCTGTGAATTGAATTTATTGGTTACATACCACTTGGTCTTGGTAAAGTGGATTAGCACCAGGTAAAGAGAGTCTGGTGGCCCGGAACTCGGTTACACAGACACAGCAGTTACATGAGCAGTTTAACTGGTACACCAGTGAAGAAAACGCTATCAGCATCCACTTGAGGAAGAGTCAGTGGGCTCAGGATGTAGGTCAGTTGGCAGAGTGCTTGTCTACAGTGCACGATCCAGCCCGAAACTTAAAACAGAAAGGGAAAGAAGAAAGAATGAATGAAAAGAAACAGATTTTGAAATTGAAAATATCGAATAAAAGCAACAGTTTCTGTGTGTTTTGAAGTAAAATGAGGCAGAAAGTAGCTAATTAGTTACATCAAAAGAAAGTTCCTGAGCCAGGCGTGGTGGCGCACACCTTTAATCCCAGCACTTGGGAGGCAGAGGCAGGCGAATTTCTGAGTTCGAGGCCAACCTGGTCTACAAAGTGAGTTCCAGGACAGCCAGGGCTATGCAGAGAAACACTATCTTGAAAAACAAAACAAAACAAAACAAAACAAAACATCCTGACAGAGGCTCCTGGTGTAGGCAGGTTGTTTTCCAACTCATTATACTCCTGTCCCCACACCAAAGATTCCAAGTGTGCATCACTAATCTTGGCTGTGTTTGGTTGGTTGGTTGGTTGGTTGGTTGGTTGGCTGGCTGGCGGCTGGCTGGCTGGCTAGTTAGCTGGTTGGCTAGTTGGCTGGTTGGCTGCTGGCTAGCAGGCTGGCTGGCTGGTTGGTTGGTTGGTTGGCTGGTTAGCAGGCTGGCTGGTTGGTTGGCTGGCTGGCTGGTTAGCTGGCTGCCTGGATGGCTGTTGGCTGGCTTGTTGGTTGGTTGTTTGGCTGGCTGGCTGGCTGTTGGCTGGCTGGCTGGTTGGTTGACTTGTTGGTTGGTTGGTTGGTTGATTGGCTGGTTGGCTGACTGGTTGGTTGGCTGGTTGGTTGGTTGGCTGGCTGGTTGGTTGGTTGGTTGGGTGGTTTGGAGATCTAATGCTTAGAAGCCTGTGTGCTAGGTAAGTACTCTGATGGGACTGTTTTGATTCTGTTATCTTACATGGTCTGAAATAGAGCCTAGTCTCCCAGCAGTCTAGCATGTCTTTATGAAGGCTGGAGCAGAGGGAAAGTCTTAAATATTCCTTTCTTATCCCTTCCTTCTAGTCAGCTTTTGGTCCAAATTTCTCTTCCTTTGGAATTATTCTTTCCCAGGGGACTCTGCCCCCCCCAACCCCCATTTTTGTACAGTAATGTGCAATTCAAGCCCCTTGATAGGCAGATATGTTGGAATGGAGACCAACTTTGCAGTGAGACCAGAATTCAGGAATCTTGGATGAATCAGGATGTCCCTCTTCCATCCTCTCCAGCTTCTGAGAATACAAAGTCACACACAACCAAGAACACATGTGTACTGGCTAGGTTTGTGTCAACTTGACACAGCTGGAGTTATCACAGAGAAAGGAGCTTCAGTTGGGGAGATGCCTCCATGAGATCTAGCTGTGAGGCATTTTCTCAACTAGTGATCAAGGGCCCCTTGTGGGTGGGACGATCTCTGGGCTGGCAGTCTTGGGTTCTATAAGAGAGCAGGCTGAGCAAGCCAGGGGAAGCAAGCCAGTAAAGAGCATCCCTCCATGGCCTCTGCATCAGCTCCTGCTTCCTGACCTGCTTGAGTTCCAGTCCTGACTTCCTTGGTGATGAACAGCTGTATGGAAGTGTAAGCCGAATAAACCCTGTCCTCCCCAACTTGCTTCTTGGTCATGATGTTTGTGCAGGAATAGAAATCCTGACTAATACAACATGGTTCCTTTTTTTTTTTTTTTCCTTTTTGCAGAAGAGAAAAGTGCAGAATCAGCTAGGGTTATAGATAATAAAAACATCCAGGATTTTTTTAAAACTACATTTAGAACAGGCAAATGATATAATGCTGACAGATGGTTGAGAAAGTTTAACTACTTGTGCATTGCCTTTTTTTTTAAATAAAGAAAATGGTTTTCAAGGTGGGAGGCAGAAAACATAACTAAACAAAGACAGATCTAGCGAGATGGCCTGACCATGAGGGTCCTTCTCATTAGTTTCTCTGTTCACACCATGCAGTAGATTACAGGGCTAGCCTGTGCTACACACCAAATCCCATGTTGTGAGCCCAGTGTTATTGCCTAGCTCATTATATCCTAGCCCTTGGAAGGCATAGGTGGGACAATCAGAGGTTCAAGGTTATTCTTTGCTACATTGTGATTTCAAAGTTAGTTTATGTTACATGAGAGCTTGTCTCATAAAACCATTTTTTGCTATAGTCATTCACGCTGTGAGTGTTAGCAGAAGCAGCAGTGACCACCTCCCGGAAGTGCAAATTTTAACCTTTCTTTCCCAATAGAAAGCATGGGGGTGGTGTACAGTCCATGTGGAAATAAGGGTCTCTAGATGAAGTGTTTTCTGAGAACCACATATTGGACCCAATAGCTTAATGATAAGTGATAGAACATTTGCCTCATTTGGATGAGGTCATAGGTTAATTCCAAGCAACACACACACACACACACACACACACACACACACACCATTTGAGAAGCACATATCTCTCAGGACTAGAGAAGTTAAGTAGATATAACTAGAACCATAGGTAGCTGTTTCTCAGTGCTCAATAAATGTATGAAGGATATTTAAAGTATTCTTTTTTCTTTTTCTGTTCAAGGCCCCCCAAGTTTACTGAGAGTCCGTGCTTATAAAGAGGGTAGGCCCATCCCCCGCCAGTCTACTCTTGGCACCTGGATCCAGCCTGAAGATGATGTGCACCGTGCAGGATGTGTCTCTGGAATGTCTCAAGGGTATCTCAGCAGGCAGCAGGATTTTGGAGAATAAACTATTCTTCTTAGGACCATAATATAGTTTTATAACTCAGTCATGACCAGAGACAAACAACATTGTCTTTCTAGAAGCTTGTTTTCCTCATGGAGGGTCTGCATCCCGACATAATGGAACCAGGGTGAGCGTCATATCGAGGGATCTAGGTGGTCTCCATGCACAGCAGCATTTGAGACACTTAATATAGAAAACAACTTTGAAGGTGCTTGATTGAAATCAAGCTTGGCTTTTTGTCTTGGGGCAACATTGTGTAGTGGTAAGTAAGGTACAATGTCCTTGGCACTTCAGTGTCTGTCTCATGCTTTTGTGACAAAAAGAACTGGAGCTTCATCATCTCAGGTGGCTGCTTTTCATCTTTGATCATCAAATTGTTCTCCTTTGAAGCTCCCTCACTGTCCCTCAGGTCTGTGGCCTCGTCTGTCAGCAATTTTCTCCGACTCAGTCACTTTCCAGCATGATTGCTCCCTGACTTAGTGAGCTATATCAAAATCCACTTTCCAGGCAATTTCCATTACTGTGTGCATATTTATATCCCGTCCAGGGGGAAGAGCTTCCTGACAAACATGTTGTTGACAGGATGGGTGGGAATAGGACCTGAAGTGAAGCTGCAGGGTGTGTGGGTGGGGACTGAACTGGTTAACTGTGAGTGTCTGCCTTGTGCTGAATAGGCTTTCTTAGTAACAATGTAACTGAGTAAGCAGGGGAATGAAAACCCAGATTGCTACAATCTAAACATTAGGAGTGATTGTCTTTGGTTTATAAAGAGCTTTGGCAATTTTATTCTCTCTCTCTCTCTCTCTCTCTCTCTCTCTCTCTCTCTCTCTCTCCCTGTATGTGTGTGTGTGTTTATGTGAGTAGGTGCACATACATGCCTGTGAGCATGCCCATGTAGAGGCCAGAGGTTGGCATGACTATATTCTTCAGTTAATTCCTAGCTTGTCATTTAGTTGGGCCGGCTTGTCAGTGTGCCCCAGGGAGCTTCTTTTGTCTGCCTCCCCTTCCTGCTTCCGGTGTGGGAGTTACAGATCACAGGACTTTCATGTTAGTGCTGAGCACTGAACCCAGTTCCTCAGAACTGTGCCCAGTTTACCAACAGAGCCACCTCTTCAGGCCCTTTATGGCCATGTGTGTTCACACACACACACACACACACACACACACACACACACACACACACACGAGTGGGTATGCCTCTGGTGTGTATGTGTGTGTGTGTGTGTGTGTGTGTTCACCTGTTTTTCCTAAACATTCTGGGATGGATGTTGGTTACTTACACAAAGAGGAAAACTGCTGTCAGTAATTTTAACCTTGCGGTACAATTTACATTCAATAACTCGCAGAGAAACCTCAGCTATTTGGTTCCATTTGGACAATTGGTTACCCCTATGTCAATACACTCGAAGCAAGGTAGGAAGTATTTCCATCTCTCAAAAGGCTTCTTTTTACCCATTTAAGGCAGACATTGCCAAAGAACAGAGTTCCTTTCCCCCAAGGTCGTGGTTCTCAATCTGTGGGTCACAACTCTTTGTGGGTGTCCTATAGTAAATCCCCTGCATATCAGATAATTCACATTACAATTCATAACAGTAGCACAATTATAATTATGAAGTAGCAATGAAATCATTTTATGGTTGGGATCACCACAACGTGAGGAACTGTATTAAAGGGTACCAGCATTAGGAAGGCTGAGAACCGTTGCTCTCAAGTGTGAAGTCCTAGAACTTGCTCTGTAGACCAGGCTAGCTTTGAACTCATAGAGATCCACTGTGACTACCTCTTGAATGCTAGCATTAAATGTGTGTCCCACCATGCGTGGCTCTCCTCCTGGATTTCTACTTCATACAACAAGCAAAAATGGAGGAAAGTGTTTTCTTTGTGTAATTTCCTTTTGCTCACAGCCTTTCCCTCTTTTTCTTGCTAATTTGGAACTGCAGAGGATGCCCACAGATGATTCTACTGAGATGAACATTGTCAATACCCAGGCAGACAAAGGGTCCAAACAGAAGAAGGAGGCTGCATGCCTTCATCACATACCTCCCCCACCACAACCCACATTTGCCTCTCAGATGTCATTCACTGAGTTTAAGGCCAGCCTGGTCAACAGAGTGAGTTCTGGGACAGCCAGGACTATACAGAGAAACTCTCTCAGAAACAAAACAAAATAAAACAAAACAGCCAAAAAAATTTTTAGATTATTTTGTGTGTTTTGCCTACATTGTATATGAATGTTATGTATGCACTGGGTGCCAATAGACGGTATCTGGAGTTACAGATGGTTATGAGCCACCATTACGGACACTGGGAATCAAACCAGGGTCCTCTGCAAAAACAAGGCTCTTAAGTGTTGAGTTCTTTCTCTAGCCCCTCAAAAGGTCTTTCTTACTGCTCTGGTCTATGCTCAGAACATAATTTTTTTTTTAAAGAGCTGACTAAAAGGTAATTAGGGGGGCCAAGGACATGTCTAAAGGTAATTAGGGGGGCCAAGGATGTGTCTCAGTGGTAGAGTATGTACCTACAGTTGCATAACTGCAGGCTTAAGCCCCAGCACACAAAACAATACAACAAAACAAATTACATTAAGCTCAAAATATTTAAAGAACTCCCTTAAATAGTACCTCATTTTGGTAGCCTTTCCTTCAAAACCCGGAGCCCTGCGATGAAAGATGGGTATTTATTTCTTTTTTCCTCCGTCCTGTGGGTTCTTTATGCATCTATGCATAACTCACATTTACAGTTATAGACCCTACACGATAGCCAAAGTACTAGGCCCTAAGTACCAACAATAGAAAAGGGATAGTTCTGCATAAAGCCCTGTGCTTACCAGGAAGTCAATGAGTGAGCAGGCAATGTGACTCACTAGACACTAGCTATCAGAATGCATAGCTGGAACACGTCAACTCAGGCTAGCTATCAGAATGAATAGCTGTAACAGGTCAACTCTCGTGTAAATGGAAAGCCTTAGATTCCTGCTCGGATGCTCGGTGGAACGTTTTGTGGTCATTAAAATCTATTTGCAGGAGATATATCTGGAGATACAGTTGTGATGTAATTTAAACCAAATGTTTTTTTTTTTTTAAAGATTTATTTTATTTATTATATGTAAGTACACTGTAGCTGTCTTCAGACAATCCAGAAGAGGGCGCCAGATCTCGTTACGGATGGTTGTGAGCCACCATGTGGATGCTGGGATTTGAACTTATCACCTTCGGAAGAGCAGTCGGGTGCTCTTACCCGCTGAGCCATCTCACCAGCCCTAAACCAAATGTTTTAAAGAGAGTAAAAGTGTGAAAACCCAGAATACTACTAAGTGAAAAACCACTAAAAGTTAAAAGGGCTTTTGTCTCTGTGAGACGGGAGGTATATGTTTCTCTCATAGTCCGGTAAAACATTATATATGAAAAATGTAAGCTTGTTACTGTATGCTAGCATGCTGGCCAGCAGCTACTGATGTCGCTCTCTATTGTTAAACACCCTGTAAGTTTAAGTGTGTCTTTCTAATTAAACTTCATTTTAGGACCGCAACCCCAGCACTTAGGAGGCAGAAGCAGGCAGACTTTCTGTAAGTTCGAGGCTAGCCTGGTCTACAGAGTGAGTTCCAGGACAGCCAGTGAGACCTTCGACAAACAAAACAAAACAAAACAAAACAGTTTTTAAAATGTTCCCTTATAGCTCTTTGAATGTATACTCTATAATTGGTCTTTTTTTTTGTTTTAAAGTTTAATATTTAAAGAGTTTTCAAGTTGATTCATATATTTAGAAAACTGCGGATTTTTGAGACAATGTCTGATATAACTCAGGCTATCCTTGAATTCCTGACCATCCTGCCTCTATCTCGAGTTAGAGAGTCACCACACCTGACTTACTTCTGGTGTTTCACATATGATTACATTCACTCTGAACAGGAACAAAGCAAGGCATATATCGCTCTGGTTTTGGTTTTGGTTTTGGTTTTGTTCCCCTGCCCCCTGAAAACCAAGGCTCAGAAATATTAAAGAACTTAACCAAAATCACAGAATTTATGGGCAGTTTGAAACCTGCCAAAATCAAAGTGGGGTGATTTATGTCAGCCCTAACACACATGGAAATAAACAGAGCTATTGGGGGCTATGAAGGAGGAACATGACATAAGACTGCCTGCTAACACAGAGTATAGGAGACCCGGAACAGCTCACTCTAGGCACTTCTGCAAGGACAAAGGCCCTTCAGTCATTGGTTCAACTTCAGACTGATGTCACCCTTGTTAGTAAAATATCTGGTATAGTCCTCTCCATTTTACCTTCGAACAAATCCCTGTGCCTAACTGTACTGGCTGGTTTTGTGTATTAATTTGACACAAGCTGGAGTTATCTCAGAGAAAGGAGCCTCCCCTGAGGAAATGTCTCCATGAGATCCAGCTGTAACGTGTTTTCTCAAGCAGTGATCAAGGGTGGGAGGGTCCACTGTGAGTGGTGCCATCCCTGGGCTGGTAGTCTTGGGTTCTATAAAAAAGCAGCCTGAGCAAGCCAGGGGAAGCAAGCCAGTAAGCAGCATCCCTCCATGGCCTCTGCATTAACTCCTGCTTCCTGACCTGCTTGAGTGCCAGTCCTGCTTTCCTTTGGTGATGAATGTGGAAGTGTAAGCTGAATAAACCCTTTCCTCCCCAACTTGCTTCTTGGTCATGATGTTTTGTGCAGGAACAGAAACCCTGACAAAGACACTAAACTTATATGTTTGTGTTATAGCACACCATGGTTCCTGGTGTGCCTGCAGGTCTCATTGCAAAGAAAACACAATCTGATTTTGCTTTCACTTATTCCATGACGAAGTTGTCACGTAGACCCTCCTCCATCTGACTCTTAAGTGCATCTCATAATTGATGCTGAACAACCTCCTTTTAGGAAAGGTGAGGCTATAAACCTGTGCCCCTTACTGTTTTCTTGTTGTTTTTCTTTGTTTTAGTAGATATTTTCTTTATTTACATTTCAAATATTACCCCCTTTCCTAGATTTTTCCCCTCCAAAAATCCCCTATCTTCTCCCCCCTCCCCCTGTTCCCCAACCCACCCACACCTGCTTCCTGGCCCTGGCATTCCCATATCCTGGGGCATATAACCTTCACAGGACCAAGGGCCTCTCCTGCCATTAATGACCGACTAGGCCATCCTCTGCTACATATGCAGTGAGCGAGAGCTACGAGTCCTTCTGTGTGTTTTCTTTGATTGGTGGTTTAGTCCCAAGGAGCTTTGGGGTTACTGGTTAGTTCATATTGTTGTTCCTCCTAGGGGGCTGCAAACCCCTTCAGCTCCTTGGGTACTTTCTCTAGCTCCTTCACTGGGGACCCTGTGCTCCGTCTAATGGATGACTGTGAGCCCCTTACTTAATATTTAAAATATTAAATCAAATTATTGTTAATTGCATTGCTGTGACCCTATCTCATCTGCCTTCATGTTGGTTCCCCTCCTTCCTGGAGCAACTTTGGTTCATGAAACCTCTGTGACACTGCCAACCATATGTGACAGCCTGTGGCCATATGTGACAGCCTGTGGCTCCCAGTTTGCTGCCATTGCTTCTGTACCCTGCTCCGGCCCAGACTGTCACTATGCAACCTGCTTCTCAGGTCCTGGAGTGCCCCTTGCTGAGGTTCCCTCTGGTGCTGGGTCCCAATTCTTTTCTTGGCTTATTTTACTTCCGTGGCATCNCTGCCAACCATATGTGACAGCCTGTGGCCATATGTGACAGCCTGTGGCTCCCAGTTTGCTGCCATTGCTTCTGTACCCTGCTCCGGCCCAGACTGTCACTATGCAACCTGCTTCTCAGGTCCTGGAGTGCCCCTTGCTGAGGTTCCCTCTGGTGCTGGGTCCCAATTCTTTTCTTGGCTTATTTTACTTCCGTGGCATCTAATAACTCCTCAGAGATTGATAGAAATGACATATGGGGGTAGGGGTGGGGTTAATTCTTTTGAATCCTTGCTCAGTTGAAAACTCCTTGTATATTATGTAGAGTTAGACTAAGTAGGCATAGAATCCAGCTCAGGAATTATCTTTCAGAATTCTAAAGTTTCAACCAATCATTTGTGCTTCCAGCGCTAGCTGCTGGGAATGAGGATCTCGTATCCGTCTCTGTCTTTCAGTCTCATGAGCACATTATTCTTCGTTTGTTCGTTTTTGTTTTTGATACAGAGTCTTACCATGTAACTCTTGCTGTCCTGGTGTTTACTGGGGTAGGCCAGCTGATCTACTGCCTCGGCCTCTCAAGTGCTAGGATTAAAGATGCATACCATGACATTCTCCTATCTTATTCTTTCTTTTATTAAAAAGGTGTTTATTTATTATGTGTGTGCACATGTTGTGCGCGTGCCACGGCACACCTGTAGAGGTCAAACGGCAACTTTGTAGAGTGTATTCTCTTATTGCACCATGTGGGTTCCAGGTCTTGAACCCAGGTCACCTTCAAGCAGGGCTAGCTTCTCCCCACAACCCCAAACAGTGTTTCTTCTTGTAGCCCTGGCTATCCTGGAACTCTCTCTATAGGCCATTTTGGCCTTGAACTCACAGAGATCCACCTGCCTCTGCTTCCTGAGGGCTGGGAATAAAGGTATGCGCCATCATTGTTGGCTGGGGCTGGCATTTTACATGGTGAGTCGGCTCATTTCCCCTGGCCACCTTATTCTTTCTCCTAGGCCTTTGTCTTTTTTTTTTCTGTATTCTTGGAATTATCTTGGAATTGACGCAGAGTTGCTCTTGGTCTTTATGTTAAGTGTTATTTCAAAAATCTAGTGACCTTTACTTCTACTATAGATAAGGTACTGAAAAAGAGGCTGATGAAAGTCCAGTTTATGTGTCTGGAGCTCGGCCCATTTACAGACTTCACTGTATCCTTATCAGAACACTGACCTGTCCATTTATGAAGAAATTTTCTGCAGAAGCAGCCAGCTTCCTGACAGAGACTAGATCCTGTCCTGAGCCTGGAAATTGTACAGTTGAGACTCAGACAGAAAAAGGAAAGGACCTTACCTTCGTCAATGGAGGGGACTGGAGGAGGGCGGCAGGGTAGAGCAATGGAGAAGAAGAGAGTAGGTGGGACTCATAGGTGTGAAGATGCCACCGGTGAAGCTCGCGGATTTACCTGATACATGATTTTAAAGAAAAAGGAAATGTGGTGTGAGGTGCTTCTTTTATATTGGATGGAGCAATTCACCCAGTGTCGTCCTCCATGAAAGCTGGCGCAAGAGGTTCTGAGGGTATCTAGTCTGGCTGGAAACAGCCAAAGAGTTACAGCTCTCAGAAGGGAAGCAAGGAGGTTTGCACAGCCTTCTTAGGGCAGGCAGCTGGGGTCCTGGGATTTGTCTGCTACCATAGCAGTGCCAAAACCATCGATAGGGAGTCAGCAACGGTAGACGGTGACAAGTGGTAGCAGGCAGTGGTGGGCAGTGGCGATGGCACCGGCAGTACCAGCGCTGGTGGTGGGGTGGGGACGGGGATGGCAGGGGTCGGTCCGAGGTCCAGGGCAAAAGCTTTGGGAGAGAGAACTCTTCCCCAAAGTGTTACAGCTCAGTAAAACAGTCACTCTCGGACAATTCTCGGTGAAATAACTTGCGCGCTTTATTCCATGTGGGTGGGAATATAACACTGCGGAGCAGGGTGGGATCCAGGGGTAGATGCTTCCCACTGGCTCAGATTAAGACGCCAGAGATGCTCTATTTGCATGGGGAAGAACTCCAGGTTTTCCCTATGTGGCTGATGTCCCGGTCCTCTCAGTAGGGTGCTGTGGTTATGTGTTCCAGATTAGGTAGAGGTAGGCAGGGAGTTGGCCCCACTCCTAACTTTCTTAATGCTGAGATTCACGGGGTTTGAGTTCACTCAACCTTACCAGTTCTTCTGTCTGGTAGCACAGTCCCCTTGCCCGGCAACCTTGTAGCTCAAAAGCAAGTTGTATTTGCCAGATTCCGCCCCTGTTATTGAGAAGGACCAATGGTCATTGAAAATAGAAGGTTAGGAACTTGGACTCATGCCAGGCTGTGGTGGTGCTTGCCTTTAATTCCAGTTCTCAGAAGAGAGATAGGTAGATCTCTGTGTTTAAGATCAGCCTGGTCTATAAGAGCTAGTTCCAGGACAGCCAGGGATATGCAGAAAAACCCTATCTCAAAAACAAAACAGAAAGAAAGAAACAAACAAACAAACAAAAAAACGCAACAAAACCCAAATCCCTGGACTCTGGATTCTGACAGAGATGGATCTGAGTTCTAGTTCCATCCACCAGGGGCTGGCCATTGATGAAACTTAGTCCTCTGTGTGCTTATTTTATTCTGTAGGGACCACACATAGGACTTACCCTATAGAGTTTTGTAACGAACAGTGAGAGTTCTGTGTTTAACACAGAGCCTTGCAAGTGCAGGGTTCACAAGCCTCCTGTGGCCGTTATATTAATCAAATCCAACTTGGTAGGTCTGTGAGGGTTTCTTTTTTTTTTAAACAAAGGTTGGCACATGCTTATTAAAAACAGCCTTTTAAATATCATGAGATAGGAGTGAGTCAGGTAATTTCACAGAAGAAACTCTAGAAATATTTTGTTTGTGTCTTTGAACATACCAGGCAGCAAATCTTGGCTTGTAAATCACCACCCTGCAGTCTACTGCGGGGCAGGGAAACCCGCTTCACAGTAACCAAAAAGCGGGTTTTAAAGCCTTCCCAAAAGTAGGTGGTTCTGTTTCTTCCTTGGAATACATTGTTGGTGACCAATCATGAAGGAAAAAAAAATCTGAGATTAAAAATAATATTAATGCTTTAAAAAAAAAACAAATGACAAGGAGAACAAACTGGTTTTGAATCAGACTGGCAGCTATGGATACTGAAAAACATGCTTGTTTTATTATTTTGACAATTCACACTTTAATGAGTATTTCTCGCCATATTCCTCAGAGAGGAGTCACAGAAAAGGGCCTGGAGGAGTGGGGAGTCTGCTGGCAGAGACGGCACCTGCTTTAAACCCTGTGTGTGGAAGGGCTCAGGTAAAACTGATGTGTTTGTCCCTTGTCTCCCTCAAAGAAAGGAGGAGGGGTGCAAAAGGAGAAGATGGGGGAGGAATGAGAGAAGAGGAACAGGAGGAAGGGGAAGAGGGGGAGGAGGAAGGGGAGGAGGGGGAGGAGGGGAAGGAGAGGGAGGAGGAGGAGAGGGAGGAGAAGGAGGAAGAGCTCTGCCAAATCTTCTCAATTTGTCAGAGGGTTGTTGGTGACTCACCTAGCAGTCAGAACAGGATTGGAAATAAAGACAGAAGGTTCACAAAGAGGCTCTCTTCTTGCACAGATGCTAACACATGGTGTATGTATGGATCGGGATGAGAACAGACCTTTGGTGCGGTCCATTTAACACAGAAGACAGAACAAAACTACAGGCCGAGCTGAATTCTATGGCCCCCAAACCACTGCTTTACCAAGACAGTTTTATTTTTATACCTGAACAGTTACCGTTTTATAGAAGAGAGAAATCATCCCTACTTTCAAAAACAAACAAATAAACTCCAATTGCTGCTGGCATGCCTGAGAACAGGCCGTGATTACTAGCACAGACTCTGGAGTCCCGCATTCTGATTCAGGTCTAGTTTGCAGCTATAACTGTGACAGTTCTGTCAGTAGTTCCTCTGTTTTCTCACCTGCAGAGTGGGCATGATAACAGCAAAACTTACTTTGTTAAGCTTTTGTGAAGATGCACTTAGGTAATAAAGTTTAAATGTTCAGAATATCATTATCCTTGATAATCTAACATAGATTATAATCATATGTCATCTGAAATCCAGAAGTCCAAACAAAGATCTTATAAATAAGTATTTATTAGCATCATTTTACAGATGAGAACTATTAGACTTTTGGTCTGGAAGATTTTAGTAAGAATTTGTTGTTGTTATTGTTTGTTTTATTATTATTTATTAAAGATTTATTTATTTATGTCATGCATGTGAGTACACTGTTGCTCTCTTCAGATGCACCAGAAGAGGGCATTGGATCCCATTATAGAGGGTTGCAAGCTACCATGTGGTTGATGGGAATTGAACTCAGGACCTCTGGAAGAGCAGTCAGTGCTCTTAACCACCGAGCCATCTCCCCTGCCCCATTGATACAATTGTTCTTTTATTTTTACAGAGAGGGTCTCACTACTTAGCCCTGGACTTGAACTCACAAAGTTCTACCCAACTCTGCCTCCCAAGTGCTGGAATTAAAGGCCAGCACCACTATTCACGGACTGGTCAGAAGTTAGGAAAAAAGAGAAGCACCTACACTGAGATGGGGGAGATCACGCCCACCACTGTTAGCAGCAAGTGAGCCAGCGAGTGCGAATGTGTACCATCTCTAGAGAGCACGGTGCACATTATAGATTATGTGCATAAAGCCCTAATTTCCTTGTTACTAATGTCCTTGCTGGGTGACATTTCACTGCTTTTGAACACTTTCCGGGATGAACATTTCATTACTTCATGAAGTGGATGGACTATTACATTTGAAGTTTTTTTTTCTTTAAATTATTAGAAAGTTCATCTTTGGAGCTGGAGTGTGGATCAGAGATGGAGAGCTTGTTTCACGCGCACAGTGCACAGAGGTGCGGGGGTGGGGGGGACTCAACTCTGAGCTGCAATCATGGCACGCCTCATAGGGACTCATATAGATTGGGCCTGTTCTTTAGAATTCCTCAAATGGGCCTAAAAATAGGTCTTTGAAAAAGATTTATTCATTTTCTTTTATGTGTTTGAGTGCTCTGGCTATGTGCATGTATGTGTATCATGTGCTCGACTGGTGTCCATGGATGTCAGAAAGCATCAGATATCCTAGAACTCTTATGGATGACTGTGAGCTGAACCCAGGTCTTCTGCAAGAGCAACAAATGCTCATAATTACCGAGCCATCCCTCAAGCCTCATAGCAGGTCTTTAGAGGGCGTAGCTGGTGGGCATGATGCTTGGATATTTAGGGTTAGGTTTCAGGGATCTGGAAACTTAAATAAAGGGGAAGATTTTTCTCATCTCTAAATTAAAATTTTCTTTCAATTATTGAAGAGACATAAACCACTATAGTATTAACAGCCTTTATGACTATCTTCAAAAGAATTCACAAGCCAGATGAGGCGGTGTAGCCCTGTAATCCTAGTATCTGGGAGGCAGATAAAGGAGGAATGCTATGAGCTCAAGGCCAGCCTGGGGTAGTGACATATCTTGAAACTGTGCATCAAAAACAAAATAAAAGGGGCTGGTGAGATGGCTCAGCAGGTAAGAGCACCCAACTGCTCTTCCGAAGGTGATAAGTTCAAATTCCAGCATCCACATGGTGGCTCACAACCATCCGTAATGAGATCTGGCGCCCTCTTCTGGAGTGTCTGAAGACAGCTACAGTGTACTTACATATAATAAATAAAATAAATCTTTAAAAAAAAAACAAAATAAAAAATCACAGATAATTTTGTATTCCATCATAGTGATATCCAAAATCTTGAAATAGCATTTCAGTTCAGGATAACTTTGTAATCTCTGGTCTTATTAGGCATGCTTATTTGGGGGAGGGAGATTCCAGCAGGTGTCAATGCAGGCAGATCCAGGAAGAGATAAAAGACTGAAAACCCAGTGCAGATTGATGTCATCAACCTGGATCGGACTTGGGAAAGTCTAGTGCCTGGTGGATCATTGTCAGCATATTTAAACCACAGTGCAATTTGGGGAAAGGTTTCCAGGCAACGATCAGTCCAATCAGTCCAATTGCAGGTGCACAATAAAGCTTAAGGCGTGGCTTCACTGAAACTCTTTTATAAAATACACAAGACCAGGAAGGTGGGTTCTATATAAAACGCCAAGAGTCTAATATGGTCTCTGACAGCAGGCCATAAAAGTATTGTGACATCTACCCAAGGATGGACAATAGTCTAGGGAGGGAGAGTCTTATATAATCGTTCTGGGGAATTTGGGTGAGGTCTGTCTCTATAGCAAAAGGTAGAGGAGATATCTGCCTTGGCAGAGAGCAGAAAGGTCAGCAGGTCATTAACAAAATCCACTCCCAGCCTTCTGGATGGAATGCAGGTATTTTTTCTTCTTTCTTTCCTGCATTGAGGAGACAACCCTTCGTGATTAATATTCTTGGTTCTTTTAGTGCTTCTCCGTGAGTGCAAACACCTCTGTGCCCCCAACACTTACTTACTTTAGTTTTGTGAATTAAAAGTATAAATAAAGGCTAAGCATGGTGTGGCCCACACCTTTAATCCCAGCACGTGGGAGGCAGAGGCAGTGATCTCTGAGTTAGAGGGGAGGCTGGCCGATGTAATGAGCTCTAGGTCAGCCAGAGCTGGGTAGAGGGACTCTATCTCAAAACAAGACAAAACAAAAGTGACTGAGGGGAAGTAATGAATACCAGTAATCCCAAGTTCACAGGAGGTGGAAACAGAAGGTCTGAAGTTCAAGGTCATCACAGTGAGACCACTCACAGCCAGTCTGGGCTCCATGAGACCTTTTCTTTTTTTAAAAAGATTTATTTATTTATTATATTTAAGTATGCTGAAGCTGTCCTCAGACACACCAGAAGAGGGCATCCGATCTCATTAGAGATGGTTGTGAGCCACCAATGTGGTTGCTAGGATTTGAACTCAGGACCTCCGGAAGAACAGTCAGCGCTCTTAACCACTGAGCCATCTCTCCAGCCCGAGACCTTTTCTCAAAACCCTTTTATGTTGCTATGTGACCATCTTATTTTAAAAAACATCCCAGTAACTGTAGTTTAATAGAACTGGCTTCTTCGTAAGCCATGATACTGTTTACATACTACTCTAAAAATGTCCGTCAGCTTCACCTCTCATCCAAGGGCACCATGAGACTTTTAGAAGCCCCAGTTATGACCCAGGCCATTGGATACTTGAAGGCAGTTTTAAGTATTCCTTAGCTTGGTCGTTTGTGAGCTGAAAGTCCCTAGTGCTCTATTTCAGGACAGAACATGTCATTAAGAAGCTGCAGCTTAGGAGGGGCTGGAGCAGGAAACGGGATCCTCCTGTGCAGAGATGGATCACCCAGGACAGGCTCAGAGCCAGATGCTCACAGGGACAGCAATACCGTCCAGTAGCAGAGCTTGCGTAGTGGAGGAAGGCCAGCAAAAAT